>CAUYRH010119276.1:0-35394 GCA_963574655.1 Perodicticus potto
CTCCGCCTCCCAAGTAGTTGGGACTACAGGCGCCCGCCACAACGCCCGGCCATTTTTTGGTTGCAGCCGTCATTGTTGTTTGGCGGGCCCGGGCTGGATTCGAACCCGCCAGGTCAGGTGTACGTGGCTGGCGCCTTAGCCTGTTGAGCCACAGGCGCCGAGCCTTAGTTTTACTTCTTAGCATGACCCTAAATGTATCATAAAATGGAGAGAAAGAATAAAGTATAATGGGTTCCTGCTATCAACCAGATCAGCTATTCTACTGAGCAAAAATTTCAAATGATCCAAATATAACTTTTTTTTTAGGGATTTGGTATTGCTATATTGCCAAACCTGGAGTGCACTGGCTATTCACAATCCGATCATCACAGAGCACCACAGTCTTAAATTCCTGGCCGCAAACGATCCTCCTGCTTCAGCCCCTTAGTAGCTGGACCTACAGGTGTGCATCACTTTGCCTGGCCTTCAATATTCTTTACAACTGAATAGACTATAGCAATCTATTCCAAACAATTGCAAGGTCAGACTGTTTTGGTTTGTTTTGTTGCCCAAGCTACAGTGCAGTGGCATCATCACAGCATACTGCAACATCAAACTCCACAGCTCTAGTCATCCACTGCCTCAACCTCTTGAGTAAGTGGGACTACAGATGCACACAATCAGGGCCAGCTAATTTTTCTATTTTTTGGTGGTTTGGTGTCTTGCTATGATGCTCAGGCTGGTCTCAAATTCCTAGCCTCAAGCAATCCTTCTGCTTCAGGCACTCAACTAGTATTACAGAGGCTTGGGTCACCATACCTGGCCTCAAACACTTTAAGATCAAGGTAGAGTTTATTTACCCTGGAAAGATGTGTGTGTGTGTATATATATATACACATACATACTTAATGTCTACTAGTACAACTCATTTGATAGTAAAACTATAATATATATACGTCAAATCAACAAAAGTTGGATAGGTAGAAAAGTAAGTCGATGCTTACTGTATTAAAGAACCCCATCATAACTGTGTATAATCTTGCTTGTATCAAAAAACAGATCATGCCAAATCCTATAGACAATAGAAAAAGAAGAAATATTTCAAAATCATTCTGCTTGATCTAGATACACCTGATATTGAACTTGGAGAAAATATATTGTTTTGGCATGATCTGTTTTTTGAGATCCATACTTTTATTGTATGGTATTATATATTATTGTATGTCTATTTTTTGAGACTTTGAAAAAAAAATAAGAAGTTAACTGATGACTTCATGCTGAGCCTCAGAGTCAAAGCACTCTATAATGTCTTATTTGACAATGTGTATGTTGCTTTCTTGGCATTATTATTGCTAATATTGCTTGAATTCGATGCAGTAATTGTCGGTTTTCTTTTCTGAATGTATTTATCTTTGTTCATTCTTTACGTGGTTTTTGTTTCTAGTCCTTATCTTAAACATTATTGTTATTGAATTTTAAGCCTTTTAAATTCTGTGAAGGCAAAAAGTGGAAACCTAATTAACACATGTATATGTAAAAAAATAAATAAATAAAAATAAATAATAACAAAGAAAAAAAACAAACCATGCTTGTAGCTTTGGATAACAACTTTGTCTTACCATAGGTTATATAATCTGCTCAGACTTCCGAGCATACGTAACAATAAAAGCATTCTTATTAAAGCTCACCTTTAGAGTAGGGCAGAGTTACTAGACATTACTAACGTTACTTCCTAGAGTGGAAGGAGGATGGCTGGGGCCAGGGAGGACTGACTTTTCATTAGATTTTAAAGAAACTCTGAAATTGCATATACCACATAGCTATATAAAAACTTATATTTAATACAAAGTTATGCTATGATAACACCACAATTGATTTGTATTGTGCAGTCTATTCATAGTCAGTAAGTGGAAACAAACACATACGAACAGACGATTGAAAATAATGCATGAAATAAAAATCGACCTTGTTGCATACTGGGTCATGTGTCCTCCCCCCATATCTTTTTAGGTTCAGTGATCTTAAAAAGGGAGGAATGCTATTTCTTACTTGCTCATGAACAGTCTTTCCATGCTAAGTTTGTTTATCAGTATGTCTATATTGATACACAGAAATATCAAATTATAAGACCAAGTGTATCAACTGCTTAAATACACGGTAGCTTGTGTTTTTATTGAGGGAATGACTATTTGCTGCAAGCAGGAAGTGTCTAGCCTGAATTATATGTAGAATTATGAGTTGTGATCTTTTAGTAACAGCAAGTGTATTCTTAAAACCAAACTTTAATATTATATATATTTCTTTTAGAAATAATCAATTCTCCATCCTTAATTCAAGGAACACTCTAAAATAGGCATTTTTCAAGCAGTATACCGTAAGAGGATCTTAGGCGTGCCATGAAGAAGTTTTAAAGATCATTAATTAAATTATTTTTAATTCAGTTCAAAGCACATTTTTTACTCTTTTTTTTTTTTAATTAACATACTTTAAGTGTACCACAGAAATTTAACTACAGGTGCAAATGTGCTGTGAGATAAAATTGAAAGACAATGCTCTAAAATATGGTATGGTCTATAAGAGCCTAAACGAGAAGAGGGTATATAGAACCTATTGTGAATTATGTTGTAAAGTAAGGAATTACTCTTTTTGACCATTAAATTGTGTTCATTCATCAATGTACTATTTTGTACATGTACACAACAGGGCAGTTATTGCAAACTTATTATTCTGGACTCCATCTACAATGGCATAGCTGAAGAGCAAATAGTATAACGGACAATATTCAATCCAGTCTCTTCAATAAAGAAAAGGGGGCATGTTGTTTGTAAATGTAAAAAATGGTGAGAATCGCTTTTTGCAGAGTTAATGCATCTTCTTCCTTGCTTCATCTATTTATCATCTGGTTACATACAACAAAACTCCAGATCATTATACAGCAGGAAGAATTAAATACAAATTTTCTCTTGCCTAAGCAAAAGAGGCAAAATTATCTTGGCTATGAAGAGATAAAAGCTTTTAGACCTGGAAGACACCAACATTTTAAACCTATACTTAGGAACATGATTTAAAATCTTTGCAACCAATCATTAGGGATCCATGAGGTTTTCCCCATTTTTACCTATAATCAGAAATAATTTTCTATTAATCAGAAAATTCACAAAACCAATAGGATAAGGGAAAGAATGAGACAGAGAATACACGCCCACACCTGCACCCACTGCAAGGTTCTAACTTTCCAAAAGCAAGAGAGCATTTTCCAAGAAAATATTTTCCTCTATTGCTTCACAATGTCAACTACCAGAAAAATTATCTCCACAAATCACTGCCACTGCCTCTCCTATGTTTAATGTAATGGTATGGTAGTTATGTTTTCTTTAAAAAGCCCTTATCTAAGATGCATACTGAAGGATTCATGGGAAAAATACATAAAGGTGGGCAGCTTTCTTATAATACTTGACACACACACACTATTTTCAGAGAACATAAGAAACAAGAGTGGCAGAATGTTGTTAATTGGTAAAGCTTGGTAATAGGTAGGCGTATTATATAATTCACTATATTCTGTGTATGTTTTAATATTTCAATAATAATTTTGTTTGAAACCTGTTTTATGAATATTTGAAAAAATAAGCACATTTTCTTGATCAGTAGGCTGACACAGTCATCTTGACTATTTTCTTGGCAAGGGTATGAGATATGCAAAGTATTCAGGATCATTCAAGGAGCAATAATCAATAATAATAATAATGATGAATAAATCATACTAATATTTTTCTAAAACATGTTTTTTCCCCATAATACTGTATATGTCATTCATGTTAATGCCTTAGGCTCTGGTTTACTTAGACCACTTGATCATATTTTAATTATATCCTCTGTCAGAAACTGAAATAGTCATTTCTTCCACCCTTCTTGCTTTTCCTTCCTTTCCAACTTTTTTCTCTTTCTTCCTCATTCTTCCACTTTTAACTCCTTCTCTCACTCATTTCTTCCTTCCTTCCTAAAAATATTTTGGAGAAATATTCCTTATAAACTTCAAAACATATGGAATAAAAAATAAAAGTCCCTTTCATCCTCCTCAATCTGTCATAGTGAACAGTGCTGTCACTGTTAAACTCAGAAAATCAAATAGTCTTCCTGCATTGTGGAAGCTTTAATGTTAAGAGCCTTCCCTATTTAGAGAAAAGTTTCAGAGTCTTTTTTTTTTTTTTTTTATACAGAGCCTAAAGCTGTCGCCCTGGGTAGAGTGCTATAGCGTCACAGCTCACAGCAACTTCCAACTCCTGGACTTAAGCGATTCTCTTGCCTCAGCCTCCCGAGTAGCTGGGACTACAAGCGCACGCCACAACGCCCGACCATTTTTTGGTTGCGGCCGTCATAGGCCCGGGCTGGATTCGAACCCGCCAGCTCAGGTGTACGTGGCTGGTGCCTTAGCCCATTGAGCCACAGGCGCCGAGCCAAGTTTCAGAGTCTTAAGACAATTGTAAAAAAAAAAAAAAAAAAGAAAAAAAAAATCCAATCTCCCATATAAAATTAAAAAAAAAAAATTAACAACAGAGCATCCAGAGTTCAGCCTTTCAGGGTGCTGGGCACTAAAAAAACTCATTCCTCATAAAATACTCAGGGAATGAAAATGTCAGATTAAATAGGTCTAAAGGAAATTCCCAATTTGCATTTATAGATTAGAATTGCTAAGTAAAATTCCTTTCCACACCTCTGAGAATGAACACAATAGGTTAGAGTCATCTCATCCATATAACCACTGACGTTCGTAGGAGACATAACACAAATCCTTTCTTTTCACTGCTGTTTATTCACAACAAAGCATCTTTGGCTGTGCCACCTGGTCGTACTTGGAGTTGTGAGAGGCAAGAGAGGAGAACAAGGGTACCAGTTCTATCCGAACCACTTACAACCAACAGCTACCTTTAATGATTTTTTTTCTTTCTATTCAAGCTACTTGGTTAAGGTTTTTAGGTGAATTATCTCATTTCATTGAACAATGATCCTGTAAGTATTATTAGTTCCCATTTTAAAGACAGATAAAAGTCCTGGGAGGCTATTTGCCCAAAGTTATACAGACAGTAAGTAGCAGAAACATAGTTAAAATTCAGCACTATAAACCCTAAGGACCATGTTCTTAACCTTCTGCAAAATTCCTTATATTTATCACTTCATTCATACTAGGCTCAGTTATTTTTAATTAAGTGTATGGCACATGCAAGAAATTCTTATCCCCAAATATCAATTATGTAATTGATGTAGAGATTTTGGTTTCTGTACTGAATGTCTCCTTAATATAATTTTTCTAATCATCTTAATAAAAATCTTATGTATCCTGATTGGAGGTACCATATGATATGATCAAACAACAGAGAAAAATTAATTTAACCAGAGGTCACAACACAAGGAGGTTATAAGGAAGCTTCACAGATAGTGACAGAAACAAAGTACTCCGTCCTAGTACTTCACATACACTATAATACCCTTGAGAAATTAAAGGATTTCATTTTAGAAAATGCTGGTTTGTTAGTTTCCTATTTAAAGGTGTTGATGGCCATCTAGTACCTGAAGGCAGCAGAATGCTCCAGAAAAAAGAAAACCACTATTCTAAAAGAAAAAAAGACTTCCAAAATCTCAACTCCAACCCTAGATTTAATATCATGTATTGCTGGTTATGAATTTTCTTCATGTAGTCATAAAATACAAAGAAAACAAAATAGAAAGGATTTATCTTCGTTCATTCTTTATGAGGTTTTTGTTTCTAGTCCTTACCTAAACATTGTTATCGTTATTAAATTTTAAGCCTTTTTAATTCTGTGAAGGCAAAAAGTGGAAACCTAATAAACACATGTATATGTAAAAATAAAAAATAAAAAATAAAAGAAATTGATGGTATAAAGGCAACAAAGGAAACACAGAGTTTCTCATTCCTCTACAAAGTTCCACAAAATCACCTGGCCAAAAGTCTCCTGTCATATAACAACAATAGGAGAACAGACTGAAACTACTATAGAGAGACAATTTATAGCTTCACCCACCTCCTTTATGCCTCAGTCTCTGAGTTGATTACCATCAGTAAGAAAGATGATGAGAAAAATAAATTTTTTTTTTTTGTTTTTTTTAGAGACAGATTCTCACTATGTCATCGTTGGTAGAGTTCGGTGGTGTCACAGCTCACAGCAACCTCACACTCTTGGACTTAAGCGATTCTCTTGTCTCAGCCTCCCGAGCAGCTGGGACTACAGGCACCTGTCACAATGCCCAGCTATTTTTGTTATTGTTGTGGTGGTCATTGTTGTTTTTAGCAGGCCTGGCCGGGTTTGAAACTGCCAGTCCCCAGTGTATGTGGCCTGAGCTATGGGTGCTGACCCGATGAGAAAAAATTTTTTAAAAACCCAAGAATCTCAATAATAAAGAAATCTTATATACTATTAAAGCAAAATTAAACCTTTTGACAAATGGAAAATACAGCCAGAATTCTAGAAACAGAAACAATATGTTAAGTACATTGACTTCATAATCAGTGGCTAGAAGACTGTGATATTTAAAAGGAGCTATGCTAAAGACACAAGAATAGTATTTAATAATCAAAAGTATTAAAAAATATATAGAAAAAAAACAATTATGTATAGTACATGTTCACTTGAACGAAGAAGGGATTTCTAGTATTCCCCAAAATAAAGAATAGTCCAGAGCCAGGTGAGGTGGCTTACTCCTATAATCATAGCACTCCAGGAGGCCAAGGTGCAGCAGGGTGGAGCTCAAGTTGCCTGCCTGAGCTCAGGAGTTCAATACCAGCCTGAGCAAGAGTGAGAGATCCCATCTCTACTAAAAACAGAAAAATTAGCCAGGGATTGTAGCAGGCGCCTATAGTCCTACCTACTCAGAGGCTAAAGCAAGAGGATCACTTGAGCCCAGAAGTTTGAGGTTACTGTGAGCTATGACGCCACAGCACTCTACCCAAGGTGATAAAGTGAGATTGTCTCAAAACAAAAAAGAAAAAAAATAGGCCAGCCATGGTGGCTCACACCTATTAATCCTAGCACTCTGGGAGGCCGAGGCGGGTGGATCGCTTGAGTTCGAGTCCAGCCAGAGTGAAAGCAAGACCACGTCTCTACTAAAAATAGAAAAACTGAGGCAAGAGGATCACTTGAGCTCAAGAGTTGGAGCTCAAGTTCTGAGCTATAACACCCCAGCATTTTACCCAGGGTGACAGCTTGAGACTCAGTCTCAAAAAAATAAAAAATAATAGTCCAAAAAGGTTGTTTAAAATGTTTATGAAACACACTTTTTCTACAAAGAATAATGCAGGTTCCTTTGTTTCTACTATTTTGCCATCAGAAGTTATTAGCAAATATTAGAAAATTCTGTCACTACATAAAATACAAAAGAGAAGGAGGAGTCAGATGAGCCGTTCCCTCTGGGGATCTCCTCCTTTAACACACTCTGGTTCTTAGGTTTTCATGAGTTTTAGGACAAGTCAGGAGATTCTAGGGCAGGAATCCCCCAAAATTCAAAAGTTGAAAAGGATTTTTAAGTCCTTTAATTAGAAAAACAAGGAAAATTGAAGTGTAGAAAGGAAGGACTTAGTCAAAGTAACCATGTTAAGGAAATCAGAACCTTTCACGTTTAGATTTCTGTTTCCTAAGTGAAAATCCTGTCGTACATAAACTTACACTGAGACAGTGACAAATTTGTAAGGGTTATCTAGGAAATAACAGAAACATATACACACAAGAAGGAGAAATGGAGGTTAAATCGAAACTTGAGAAGAAAGGCTGAGATATAGGGTTTTCCCTGGTATTTTCTGGAATATTTCAAACATTATTTATTATGCAGCCAGGAAAACCACAAACACATCTTTTACCATAGCAGCAATTATTATTTTTTCATTATTTAAAAGACAATGGCTAATCACAGGCCTTCTATTAATGGCAAAGAGGCACAGATACATGCAGAACCAACACAACCATAAGGTAGAGATTTTTGTTTTAGCAAAATCCATATTTATATGATTACATTTCCTATGATTGAGAGCAATTATAATTAATGGATTTCCCTCCTTCTCCTAATGCAGCCATTTGTCAATTCACATACAGAATGTCCAATCAATTTTGATGTATTTTGTAAGCAATTTGTCAAATGATGCTATAATCCAGTTAATATATTAATTCTTGTCAAGGAGAGCATTCTAACAACTATAAGGTTTGCTGTAACTGGTTTGGAGGAAAAAAGTCTACATTTGTACACAATGGTCGTTCCTACGGAGGTAACATCTCTATGTTTCAACATGTGACAGCACAGAGTAGAACATCACTTCATAGGAAAACGACTTTGTTAAACTAAAACCCCTGGGCCTTTCAGACAGGGTGGCTACTAACTATTGTAATCAACTGGGTTTCTCCAAATCCCTGTGTGTCTCATATATATTCTAATAAAATAAGAAAGTCAGTATATGGGAGAATAAATACAAAATAAGCTTCCAGAAGAGAAACAGAACTTTATTAACAGAAATTCTGACCCTTAAATTTGAAAAAATAGGCCAGGCATGGTGGCTCACGCCTGTAATCCTTGCTCTCTGGGAGGTCGAGGCAGGAGGATGGCTTGAGTTTAGAAGTTGGAAACCATTCTGAGTAAGAGCAAGACCCCGTCTACTAAAAATAGAAAACTAGGTGGGCACTGTGGCAGGCACCTGTAATCCCAGCTCCTAAGGAAGCTGAGGCAGGAGGATCACTTGAACCCAGAATTTTGAAGTTGCTGTGAGCTAGGTTGATGTCACAGCAATCTAGCCTGGGGCAACAGAGTGAGATCCTGTCTAAAAAAAAGAAAAACCCAAAAGACGAAAAAATTAAAAATTTATAAACAAATTTAAACACTATACAAATATATTTTAAATACGTTAATCAAAATAAAAATAAAGTATTTTAAGTATATTAATTATTTTAAATATTAAGGTAAGATTTTAATTTAAACTTTTAAAGTTTCTTCACATGACTTGCAAAAGAAGTGGCTCTCAGTCTTTTACTTTTCCTCTCCTAAAATCTTTTAGATAAATCACTAACTTCTATCACTATGTAACATAGGCACTGTACTAAGCCTGCACATTTAGTTACTGGCGGTCAAAATTCTAACTCTTGGAAGACTGTCTTTCAGTTGGCATCTTGTAAAGCTATTTTCTTACATTCTGTCTATAGTTCAGCCAATAATCACAACTGTACCACCACCTTTTCCCAAGTCTACCAAGCTAGAGACAGAACCACTGGATATACAGAGCTTTCTAGTAGGTAGTCCAAATTTATATCACAAGAGATATCCGTACTATAGTGATCCAGAAAGTGATCAAATACTTTTCCTGCTTGGTCACTACCAGGCTGGGCAGGAATGAGGATTAGAAAATAGGTTTTTAACATGTCATAGATAACCTGCAGAGCCATCCTAGGGAGATGTGGCAAACATTTTCCAAAGTGATGGCTCTCTCCAGGCACTACACCAAGGCCTTTGATAGTTCTCTATCAGGAAATGCAAAATCTGATATGAAGGCAAATCATTCTAGAGGACAAAATTGAAAGACATGGCACATATTTTTTTATTACAAGAATAAAAGAGAAAAAGAATACTACAATTATTTTCCAGGCATTTAGGCTCCTTTTGGCCCATTTCTGAACCATGCAAGAGCAATGAAAAAAACTGCCAGAGTGATTTGGCACAAGGCTACATGTTTATTTAAAAACCTGCAATGTCTACTACTTCTTCAGACTACCATACGTTTCTTTGTTTCATATGTCTGTTGAGAAAGGTGCCCTATGTGTCAGAAAAGCACACTGAATATTTTTCAATGACCCGGGGTGCAGAGGTCACTTACTATAAATGGATAATGAGACCTAATGCAGTGCTCAGAGTATGGACAAAGAAAGGGTCTATCCATAGCCCCTGGTGGATTGGTCATTCAGGCTTTTATTTCCTCTCCACACTTAATGGAGTCAAACAATTGACAGAAATTCTATAGAGAAGGCTTAAACTGGGAGAAAATGACTATATTCTTAACTCTGATAGACAAACACAAATAGTGACCCTGAAATGGCGCCAGAACTCCTGTTACCACTAACGTAGCAGACAGTTGTAGCATTCCCTAAATTTCCAGTTCGTCATTTATTAGTAATTAACCTTACTGATGGAAGTGATGCCACATCAAAACATAAGCTCCTGCCAATATCCACCCATTGCATTACTATAGGTAAGCAGAGATAAACTATTCTATGTTAGCTTCTTATTTTTGGAGAAAAAGGACTAACGTTATCTCCATAGCCTCAAATCCGTATCTCTACTACCCAATTGTCAAAATACACATTCAAGGATATTATTATATATGAGAGTGGGGTAGAGTAAATGATGTCAGGAGCAGAAGTACTAATGGTTTATAGACTTTATCACCCGTAGATTATCTTTTCTTTAATCTATTAGAATCAATGTCCTACCATCACCATATCTTCCAATTCAATGCAATAAATATTACTAGCATCAATGGAAAAAATGCTTACTCTCAACTGCACTTGAAAAATAGCAGGTCATACGACAACCTAAAGAACAATATATTAATACCACATAGAATTTCATAAAATAAATATTATTTAAAATCAAAAAAGCAGCCCTTGAGTCACTTTCATTTTGTTTCATTTCAATTTTAAGAACAATTATGACAGGGAGGTGCTACGCCATATAAAATGATTTTTCCCCAATTGGTGAATAATACTAAAGCAAACAGTAAAATGCCAATATTTACTTCAGGATGGGTATAGATCATCAGGATGTAAAAGAAAAGTATTGCAATGCTGAAACATCTCAATATCAGCAATGACAGAAAAACTCAATGAACTATTCCAGAGGTCTTCAGATCTATGTAAAGATGTAGAAATAAATAAGAAGTATGTACCCTGTAAACACAGAGGGAAAAAGGTAATCTAATATGAACATTAAATCCATCAATAAAGCCTGCCAATTGGTGACTATCTTATCTCTCTTTATTGAAAAGAAACTTTAATTTTACAACATTCCCCAAGTTATAAAACATACATGTGGCTAAATTGACAATTTATATATCTCAAATATTTAGTTTCTTGAAGAAAAACACCATTTGTTTCACTGAAATCATTTCTCTATTGAAGGGCATATGTCAACTTATAAATTTAAGTATAAAGAAGTAAAAATTATCAACATAATTCAACCTTAAGTGTTTTTTGTTGTGGTTTGGTTGGTTGGTTTTTTCTTGAGACAGTCTCACTATGTCGCCCCTCAGTAGAGTGCTATACCATCACAGGTCACAGCAACTTCCAACTCTTGGGCTTAAGCAATTCTCCTGCCTCAGCCTCCCAAGTAGCTGGGACTACAGATGCCCACAACACCCGGCTATTTTTTGGTTGTGGTTGTCATTTCTGTTTGGCAGGCCTGAACTGGATTCGAATCCACCAGCTCTGGTGTATGTGGCTGGCGCCCTAGCCGCTGAAGTCCAAGCACCAAGCCTGTTTTTTTTTCTTTTTTTTTCTTTAACCACTTCAGATTTTCAAACCTGGATACAGCAGTATGACACACCCTATGGCCAACAATGGATTATAAACACTCTTTAAATAAGCCCCACATTACAAAGTTTCCTCTACAAGAGAAAAACATTTCTTCTTCCCCTTCCATTCCTAGCTACTCCTGGGCAAATATTTATTGTGGACAATGCAAGGAAATATTGCTGAGTACCTCCATCACACTTTGTGCATACCACAATAGCAATGCAATCCAGGATGTTAGGTTAAATCTAATGTGACATTTGAAAGGAAGTAGCTCAAAAGAAAATTGCTGCATATTTAATTGCTTTTCCAGGGCACTGACAATACCTATGGTCGAAAAGACCAAAATTAAAAAAAAAAAAAAATACTTTTTCTATCATTGCCCTTTTTGGAGGCAGGGTAGGACTAGAGTTGGTAACTGCAACATGCACAAAATATAACATCGATGGACAGCAAACCTAATGAAACAATAGGATGGTAAAATATTATAAAATGACTTTATTCTAAATCTAACAGTGAGTTTATAGTAGAATGAAAAATACCAATTCTTTATAGTCCCATGGTTGTGTTTGGTAGTCCAGCAGTACAAAATTTAGTTGGGAATCAAGATCCTTAGAATCTAATGCTAATTCTGTTGCTGACTTATGATTTCAGTGCTTTCCTGTGTAAGACAAAGCTCAGTAGTAGCACTGAGTCCTATCTATTTCATTGTATACAAAGACCAAAATAAAAATGTCAGTGAAGTCTAAAAGATTAGTGAAACAATCACATTTTCTTTTTTTATTTGTAGAGACAGAGTTTTACTTTATCGCCCTTGGTAGAGTGCTGTAGCATCACAAAGCTCACATCAACCTCCAACTCCTGGGCTTAGGCGATTCTCTTGCCTCAGCCTCCCAAGTAGCTGGGACCACAGGTGACCGCGACAATGCCTGGCTATTTTTTTGTCGCAGTTTGGCCGGGGGCCGAGTTTGAACCTGCCACCCTTGGTATATGGGGCTGGCGCCCAAACCACTGAGTCATAGGCACCGCCCAGCAATCACATTTTTAAAAGTAGATAAATCAGTAGATACCACAACTACTCAAGCAAAACCCATAAAAGACTTAGCTGTATATAATATAACAAAAACTAAGATTTTGTCAAAGTAACACTAGTATGTCAATGTCAGATTATAGTTAGACTTTTCCCAATTATTAATTCAATTTGCAATCCTCTTTTCTAATAACTAAAGCATGGTTCCATGACTTCCATTACATCATATACTATAATAGCTCCTCCTACATCACCTGCTTTTACTGCTTGTCTGCTGCCTTCTAACATACCAGGCTGTCTATGCTTCTATGATATTCCATATGGTCAAACATGTAGATAATGACAAAGGAAATTAAAAAAAGAAAAACACAAAAAAGACCCAAATAAAACTTACTAAGCTGAAAAATGATATCTGGAGTAAAAAGTACTGAATGAAGTGGGAAATATATAGCACTTCAAGCCTTCCTCCAGAGAACGGAAAGAGAGGAAGTTAATAACTTAATGGGACATCTCAAGCAACTGGGAAAGGAAGAACATTCCAACCCCAAACCCAGGAGAAGAAAAGAAATAACCAAAATTAGATCAGAATTAAATGAAATTAAAAACAAAGGAATTATACAACAAATTAACAAATAAAAAGTTGGTTTTTTGAAAAGGTCAAAAAAATAGATAAACCTTTGGCTAACCTAACCAGGAGAAAAAAAGAGTAAAATATCTAATTTCATCAATCAGAAATGGCAACGATAAAATAATAACAGATTCCTCAGAAATTCAAAAAATCCTTAATGAATATTTCAAGAAACTTTATTCTCAGAAATATGAAAATCTGAAGGAAATTGACCAATACTTAGAAGCACGCCACTTTCCAAGACTTAGCCAGAATCAAGTGGAAATGTTGAACAGTCCTTTATCAAGTTCTAAAATAGCATTAACTATACAAAATCTCCCTAAAAAGAACAGCCCAGGACAAGATGGCTTCACATCATAATTCTACCAAACTTTTAAAGAGGAACTAGTACCTATATTACTCAACCTTTTCCAAAATATAGTAAGAGAAGGAATACTACCCAACACATTCTATGAAACAAACATCAGCTTGATCCCCCAACCAGGAAAAGACCCCACAAGAAGGTGCATCTATGCTTGTTCTTTCCTCAGGTGGTCTCACTTCCTGGCCAGGGAACCTGAAATGTTGCAGGAAGAAGAGGCCCACTGGAGAGAAAAACACCTAAATACCATGTTTAAAAGAGGAAGGGTTTTATTTCACCCGGTAGAGTGGTGGCAGACCCGGAGTCATAAAATGGCTGTGCTCCCGACTGGCTCAGTCTTTTCCTTTTGTTGCCCAGTCAAAAAGTGTTCTGGCCAACAGGTACCTTCCTCATTGGTCAGTTTGAATTAAGGTGGATAAGCTGGCTCCACCCAGCTTTTACACAACCGTGGGCTTTTACAGAAACAAAAGCAAGCATTAGTTTCCAGGTTCCAGAAAGTTTAGTTTCTACAAATTCCTAAGAACTGAGTTACCATGGGGAGGACCCCTTAGGTGTATCCTTAAGGGTTCCTTGAGAAGACCTCTGTGCCCTTAGACCTTAATTTTTCCAGGTATCCTCTCTCATACACACATGATGTTTATAGTCTTGATATTTATCCCAGAAATAAAAACTATAGGGTAACAAACCCTCAGGAAGGTTAAGCATTTGCCCATATCATACAGATGGGAAATTATGAAACTGGCATTCCTTTCAAGGCAGGTATGTCTAACTCCAGAGTCCATGGTTTTTGTGCCTTTTGTCAGTGTTAGACGGATGGTACTTAAACAGCAGGTCAACATTAGCAGAGTCATCATAAATGGAATCCAAAGAGCTAGAAAATATATTTTTGTCAAGCTAAATACTAAAATGCAAAGAAGAAAATTACTTCATATTCCCTATACATACAAATGTCTCATTCAAAAAGATAATAGTAATGAAAGAAGATTAGTGGACTCTTCACCAATATACGTGGAGATACTCAGCCTCTTAGGGAAGGTAAATGTTTTAATTTATTTTTTCTCTGGGACCACTGATGCAATATTACTCAGAAGACAGACCAAGGACATGCTTAGGGTGCCACAAAAGAACTTTATAAAGGTTCCAGCAAAGCCAATTTTAAAAGGAAGAAAAGCCTAGATAGCTAACAATTATTCTTACTGCACTTTATGGAAATAATCAGACCCAGTATGGTGAAAGTACAATTTATTTTGGCAATTAAATGAGTTCCACTATAATTTGTTTTTAGCAAAGTGAGAAATTACAGAAAGAAAAATGGTTCAAAAGGCAAAAAGCTGTGGCCACCCATATTAGATTCCAGCCTTCTCTGCAATGCCAGCTCATAAAATGAGAGATAACTGTTTAACTAAACTGATCTGTTAAATGGGACTAAGTGACTAGGCAAAGAATATAGAATTGTATACAGTAATTATATTTGCTCTGAAGACTTAAGTCTCAACAAAGGTCGCCTGTAGACTACACTGGAAAATTTTGTGCAGTATTACGTGCTATCCGCTGTGACTATATAGATAGTTCAGGAAAAACTGGAACCTGAATAAAATTTTCCCAGTAAGTGGTATGGCTTCAACACAGTCTCATAAGTGGTCTCACACCCAACTGATATTCAGGAATATTCATTTGAATTCCCCAGAACTTTGGATCAGTTCAGAGGGACTCACAAAACTAGATATCATCTTAAGAACTGTGCTAAGACTATAAATAAGAATACTGATGTTCTCACTGTGTGAACCTTAGCCTCGAAGTCCAGAACTTGTAGATATTCATAGGTGACTGCTCTACAGTTTCATCCTCTTACCTGGACCCAACCTTCACTTTATCCCTGTCAGTGTAGGAAAGCCATAAAGCCACAAACATACGCCAGGTGCCTGAGGTCATACAGAAGCCAGATAAAGCGCTGGGGATGTCTATGAAAGACTATGTGTAATATACAGACTGGCCAAACCATTGTATGAAGCCACAAAGTGGGAGGCCAGGGTGGGGGGCAAATAAGTAGAAATCCAACTAACCAAAAGCCTTCAAGAGGCTAAAGGAAAAACTGTAGGCAACCCTGGCGCTAGGCCTCCCTGACTTGGCTAAGCCTTTTCAACTGTATGTATCAGAACAGCTGGGGGACTGCTCACCTAGAATGTAGATTCCTGGGCAACACTAGTTGCTTACCTCTCTAAGCAACTTGACAGGTTCTAGAAAGGATGTCCTGTGCCTAAGAACACTTGAAGACACTGCCATGCTGGTGCAAGAGGCTGATAAATTGACTTTGGGACAAAACTCAAAAGAGTCTGGGCACAATACACAGTGGTCACTGTTATATAAGAACACCAAAGGGCACCATTGGTTGACCAACTCGTGCCTCACCAAATATCAAAGCTTACTGTCTAAAAATCTGAGGTTGGCTATAGAGGTTGTATGCATGAGGCCATGAACTTAGGACAGAAAAAAAAAAACAAATTAATAAGCTTCTGAGGAGATATTTCTACATTCCCCTGTTGGCCACCCTTGCCAAGAAAGTCAGCCAGCATTGCATGACATGCAACCAACACAATGCTAAACAGGAATCATCCCTGCTGTCTGAAATTCCGTTCTACAGGGAAGCCCCTTTTGAAGATGTGCAAATGGACTGACTATACTGAGTTGTTCACATATAAAGGAAATCAGTACTTATAATTCTGATCTGCACATACTCAGGATAGGTGGAAACCTTCCAACCAGGATAAAAAGGGCTCATGTTGCCCAGCAAAATCATCCCATGATTTATATTGCCACTTCGGATATCTGATAATGTATTAGCCTTCCTAACAGAGATAGTGAAAATGAAAGCCAAAGCCTTGAGTATCATCTGGAAACTACATATGGAATAGAGGCCTCAAAGCTTGGGCAGTGCATGAACAGAACCATACAAGCAAGAATTGGTAAACTCTGCCAGGAAACAAAGCTTAATTTGGTACAGGCCTTGCCTCTAGTCTTGTTCAATATTAAATGTACCTCTTCTGAGAGGTCAGAGTACTCCCCTTATGAGATAATGAATAACAGGCCTCTACCAATCCTCTGCAATTTACTAGGGACTACTAAAAGAACTGGGAGAGACTGAATTGAACAGGCAGTCAGAAGCCCTAGGAAGAGTAATTAACCATGTTCTGTTTACTCTTTTGTGTGTGTACATGCTTTCTCTACAGGGAATCAAGTCTAGGTCAAAGATCAGAACTCTGTCCCCCTCAAACCAAGGTACAGAGGACCCTACACCATCATCCTGACCACACCTACAAGAGCAAAGGTAGAAGGGATCATCACCTGGATCCATCTCAGCTGGCTGAAGAAAGCTTCACTGCCCCCAGTGGGGAAAAAAAACAGATCAAGACCACTTCTGCAAGGTAATTGAGGCCATCAACATGCCCTGCTCCAGCCACATACTGGGAGCTAGCTGGTTAACACAAAGCTAAAGCCTGAGGAAATTCCTCACACAACTTGTCTTAATTGGTCTTTGGACTTTGGGAAAGGATTGTGATCTGTATACCCACTCCACTAAGATAGGACAAATGGTGCCTCTTTTATAGTTTTTACGAATGCGAAGGCACCCACAAGGAAACTTACACTCATAATCTGGTATAATATTTGATATGTGACACAGAGAAAGGTGAAAACCCCTATGTATATTACAACCCCACAGAGTCCCCCCCCCATAGTACAATTAAGGCCTCAGTAGAGGACTGGAGAGGAGTCACAGTCCCTGAAATCTGAATGCTGGTCCAGACCAAGGAAATAATAAAGCCCAGACAGGAGACTCTGAAGTTTAAGTGTCTGCAGAGCCATGCAAAGGTGCTTCAGCGGAAGGAGCTGAGAAAGAAACTGTAAGACAGATCAGAAATATCTCTATGTCTTAGATTTTGCAGAAAAGTGGTATGAGGTCAAACGTGAAAGGTGAAAATGTACAACAGAAGGCACCTGAGACAGTGAGGACTGCAGGAAAGAAATAGCATGATCAAAAAAAGAACAGTAGTGACAGATTGCTCTGTGGGTCAGTGTAAGCCTTGGAGCTAGTCTTCCAAATTAATAACCAAGTCAAAGTCATATGAGGCATGGTAAAGAAAAACCCAGACATTGACCCATGTCTTGGTGTAGACTTGGAATGGATAAATCCCTGAAAACCTGTAAAAAGACAAGTTTTCAACCCTTAAAAAATTTAAAAACCTGGGTGGTGCCTGTGGCTCAGCGAGTAGGGCGCCGGCCCCATATACTGAAGGTGGTGGGTTCAAACCCAGCCTCGGCCAAACTGCAAAAAAAAAAACCCAGAAAAATAGCTGGGCATTGTGGCGGACACCTGTGGTCCCAGCTACTCGGGAGGCTGAGGCAAGAGAATCGCCTAGGCCCAGGAGTTGGAGGTTGCTGTGAGCTATGTGACACCACGGCACTCTACCAAGGGTGACAAAGTGAGACTCTGTCTCAAAAAAAAAAAAAAAAAAAGTTAAAAACCTTGCTAAAAAGAGTACTAGTCATCATCAGAGTTAGCTTAATTGTTCCCTGTCTTCTCCCACTAGTAGTCAAGGCTATACACTGGGTAATTGGGACAGATGTCAAAAAACAAAACAAGATAAAACAAAAAAACCGTATCACACTGTTCTATATGAAACACTACTAGCTCCTGCAGGAGCAAGCTGATAGTGAGACCCCAAATTAAAATATATCTAGAGTCTCAAAAAGGGGGAATGAGAGAAGATCCTCAGAAAAAGTAAGGTCTAAGGGAACAGAGGTCTCCTCAAGGAATCCTTAAGGATACACCTACGAGGTCCTCCCCATGGTAACTCAGCTCTTAGGAATTTGTAGAAACTTACCTTTCTGGAACCTGGAAACTAATGCTTGCTTTTGTTTCTGTAGAAGCCCATGGTTCTGTAAAAGCCAAGCCAGCTTTTCCAGCATGATTCAAACTGACCAATAAGAAAGGTACCCCTGGGCCGGAACTTGACTGGGTATCAGAAGGAAAAGACTGAGCCAGTCTGGGAGCACAGCCATTTTGGGACTCTGGGTCTGCAGCCACTCTGCCAGCTGAAATAAAGCCCTTCTTCTTTAAAACACAGTGTTTGGGTGTTCTTTCTCTGCATGGGGCCCTGTCTTCCTACAATATTTCAAAATATCTAGCATAGTCTCTCTTTTGGAGGTATTGAATAAATCATAAGTTTCCTTTTTTATTATATATGTACACTCATAATAACAGTATCATAAGTACTACAGAATTTTAAGCTATAGGATCTGGATTCAAGTTATCTCTGCCATTTACCTGCTATGTAATTTTGGACTAATAATTTATTATCTCTGGGTTTTATCCATGAAATAGGGAGATCTACATGCCCTATGATGTAACTACGGGGATCAAATAATGTGCACAGAAATGCTTTATGAATGAAGGAGCTAAGTAAATTTCACCCCAAAATATGACTCTTTGGTATAATGAATATTTTGAATTAAAGGCAATTCATGATGAGGAAGCCTTGGAAGAGGCCTTTCCTCTACCTATATAAAATCTGAGTAACCTGACTGGGCATCAAAAGGGACTACTGACTTTCTTTTTTACATGCAAATCATGTAAAAACACAGGCCCCAAATCATTTAAAACACAGTACCTGTCTCTCAGGTTAATTTACAAATCAATCTGTTTCCATCACTGCCTGGCAACCACTTACTACACCTATACTTTCCACCTTCTCCCCACTCCATTCCAAAAGGCATCTATAAAGATCTCTGACCATCAGGAAGACATAGGGTAATCCTTCTTGTGGTTCCACCCATGAGCATGGTTTTTAGAAATATACCTTTCTCTTATTAACCTACCATAATTGTGAGCTAATCTTTTAGTGAAACAACCACAGGAAAAGGGCAGGTTTCCCCATGATCCCTACATAAAACCACACGTTTCACAAGTCTCTTCTAGTATTTTTGTGATCATATTGGTCAAAACACTAGGATGATTCTCCATGTCTTCTCACAAGACTTACAAGAATCCATTTTTCTTTAAGGAAGATAATTTGCTTTGAGAGTACCCTGCTGTCCTTAAAGATCTGCTGAAACCACTTAATTCACTCCTCATTAAGATGTGCTGGCAAAGTAGGTGGCCCCAGGGGTTCAAAAGATTCCTCAGCAATCTATGTTTGGAAGGTTGCCATAATTCAAAGCACCTCACTAGAAACTCAAGGGAGAGAGAAGGTATACAGAGAATAAAAATAAAATCTGCTCAATTCTCCAAGGACTTCCTGATTCCTCCAAGGTACTATTCCAAACTAAATCCCTTTGGGTGTATTTGATTCAAGAACACATACTGGGTGGTGCCTGTGGCTTAAAGAAGTAGGGCTAGGGCGCAGGATACCAAAGGTGGCGGGTTGAGACCCAGCCCCGGACCAAAACTGCAAAAAAAAAAAAAAAAAAAAGGAACACATGTCATTCCACGACAAACGGCTCTCATTCCGAAGCCAATCCAATTACAAAGATGTAGGTAGGGAGGAGTTCCACTGATTGCTCAAAGTCAAGTAAATTGGGTTGTGTAAAATGCTATGCCCAGGAGTCTCTCAAAGACCACACCATCAGACAAGTCGAATTAAAGAAGAGTCCTTTTATTGAAGAGCCGGCCGGCAATTGCCTCAGTGTCCCAACATGGGGTTTCTGAGAGCAGTGCCAAGTTGTCTGAGGCTATGACTTTTATAAGACAAAATTTTTCCGGGGGCAGGCAAGCTTAGAAAGCAGCAGGTAGGGGAAATCATGAGGATAAGGCAGTTTACAATGCTATGAGTACGAGCTCTTACTAATTCTTTTTACTAAACAAATACAATCTACAATATCCTAAGATAGTGTAGGGGGGCACACAGGTGAGGGTCATAAACATCATGATCACAAAAAGCAATAATCAACAAAGACATAATCACCAGTGCAGTCAGTAACTTACATCACTAATGATTTTAGTTCAATGCATTCACAATTACACAGTGGGAGGGCAAACAAGAGGAACCAGTTTAGAATGTTGTATTCTATTACAACAGAAAAGGAGTAAACAGTAAAGTGGAGTCAAACTTGCTCTCTTAACATTTCCATATCATACACAGATGGCATGAAGACTACCTTAACATAATCACAAGGGTTGCTGTCACAAAAGTAGTACAATACTAATAATTCTAACAGTTCTAACCAGGTGTACGTAAAATACCAAGCAAAGGGCGGGGAGGCAAGCAGAACCGGTATTTTTTAAAATGCAATAAAAGGTAACAAAACAACAGAATGGAATCAGGCCCGGTTTGCCTTTCCACTTATTCTCAGGAAAGAGAATATATCAAAATGGTGTTAGGCTTGCTTCTCTTTCACCTTAACAAAAGAATACTGGACTATCATTTGTTAAAAAACGCTGCCATTTAACTGGGACTCATTCAGGAAACCAAGAAAGAGAGTTGAATTAAAACTAGTCAAATAGCTAGAAAATTTATTGAAAATACTATTAACTAAGTGAAAAACAAGTCATTCCATAACTCCACATGCTCCCTCAATAATGTTACATATATTGTTTTCAAAGTTTCCACTAAGTCTAGGAAACAAAATAAATAATATATAATATCTCATTTTAAAAACAGAATAAATAATATAAAATATCTCATATTAAGTGTTAGTAATCATTTGTATTCTTCAAAATTCTTCAGATCACTCACTAGTGTCAAAATAGCACCTTAAATCTTCTAGCTTTTATAATAAATCCAATCTTTTTGATAAAAATATTTGATAAAACAAGGGTTAAGCTTATTTTTGTCCTTGCTCAAACCATTATACTATCAAAATTATTAATCTAGATGAATAAAGGTATTGATCTGTCTGTAATATGTTTAATCCCACCTATTAAATTCACAGCAGTATCCTCTTCTTCTGAAAGCAGTTTCTCTAATCAAAAAATTAGAAAAAGCAATATGCACAAATTAAATTGTATAACAAAAGTCACTTCAATCTATACTCTTGTGAATAATATTTTATCTGATTACTATGACTGACTGGTCTTAGGTCTTATAAAGAGACAGAAATTGTAAACCACTAGCTGGGCTCCATTTGATGTGACAAATTCAAAACAGTAACATAAAACCAGGAAAAGTCTTCGAGTTAAAAGAGACCCCCTTATGGCCTTGATATTGAGAAACAGAGCTAATAACTGACACAAGTCTTAACTATTACAGGTGCATCTTAGAAGGGTACAGGTGAAACTTACTAAATACAGAATATAAATGTCTTAACACAGTAACTAAGAAAATGCCATGAAGGCTATGTTAACCAGTTTGATGAAAATATTTCAGATTGTATATGAAACCAGCACATTGTACCCCATGATTGCACTAATGTACCCAGCTATGATTTAATAAAAAAGAAAAAAAATGGAAATTGCAAATAGCAATATTATGAAGAGATAAAATAAAGATCTGAAATTTGTAAAAAAAAAAAAAAAAGATTTAACTATTACATTCTTCAGTCATCTGTATTTCCAGAAAAAAATTTAAATACTTAGCATCATAGCAAATTGGAACCAGACTAGTCTTATCAGACCCCATATCCTTACTGATAAGGAAATCCAAACAGTAATTTTCCCAATGTCTTAGACCAGCTTAGTGAAAGAATCAAAACTAAAAACAGACCTCCTGGTGCCCAGTACAATCTGTTTATACCAACCTGTCTCCCAACTTAAAACAGATTTTTATATCATATGGAAAATTATACAAGTGCCAAAGATACTTCAAGTGGTAGTATATTTTTTCTCCTTTCAAGAATACACTTTTAAATATGTTATTGACCTAATAGGAAAGACAATGAAGGAAAGAGCAAAGTACCAAACCTTTCATTTGTAGAAACCTTTCATTTGCAGAAAACTATGTTTGCAAACCTTTTCATTACAGATTCTCTCCTATTATACTTTCAGCTCAACTTTCCCCATGTAAATTTATGACAACAGAAGAAGCTTTGAACCATTTTGATTTCCTCCTACTCTGAAAAAGATATTAAGAGGCAAAACTGGAATTGACAGGACCATTAAAACATGACAGCAAGTTTTTAACAGTCTTCCCTCTAATCTGACAGTTTAGATCATTTCTCATTTCACCAAAGCCAAGAAAACTTTTCAACTACAAAGTCAAACTGTTGTATCCTTGAAACCAGAATTGATTTCTGCTCAATTTAAGAGCACAGCATATTGTAACTCTAGTATAAACTCGAGGGATGAGGAATTGTCAGAAATAAGTGAGGAAATACATGTGAAAGTACTCTGCAAATGTGAAATTATTTTAACATATGGAAGGCGCTGTATTTTTTAAAAGGTCTATAATTATGCTGCTGATGTGAATAACATTCACCTTTCTTAGAGTAAATCATTAGATGTATTTCTTTTCAAATCAGGAGCAAGAAAAGGGTATCTACCATCATTGCCTCGTTTTAACACTATCTTGGAGGTTGTGGTGAGTGCAATAGTACAAAAAAAGAAAAAGAACAAGTATCAGTGATGAAAAAGCAAAACTGTCCTTATTTATAGGTTACATAACAAGTGGCTGACCCAGTGTATTACTATTTATCCAGTTCTATGCAGGATACACAGAATGGAAACTCAAAGGCATATTGCTTAGTATAAGGCATTATCTAGTTATTATACTAGAAATAATAATGTTAGCAATAGATTGCATTCAGTGGCATAAAAGTTACACATAGCAGATTTGGGGGATATGGTGTGGGAACTGTTAGATAATTGCACCACTTCGGCTCCCTATCCCCGATTATCCACTGAAAAGCTCAAACTTATGGCCCTCCCCCTACCGCTCTTCACTCCAGAGCGGTAACACCTTATTGGCTGTTCTACCATCCCGACACCTCCCCTAACCTAGTCTATATAAGGTGCCCCTGTCTTTTGTTCCTTCTCTTCTTCTCTCTTCTCTGCTCTTCTCCTCCTCCTCTCCCCCCTGTCTCCCCTGTCCCCCCGTGTGTCCTCTCTCTCTCTCTCTCTTTCTCCCCTCCTCATCCTCCTTAATGCTGCTCTGCAGCTTCCCCACCAATAAAGACCTTTCGTACAAGCCTTAGTGGTCTGTGAGGTTTTGTGCCGGTCGAGTGCCATCTTTCAGGAACCATAAAGTAAAAGACCACAGCTCAAATTAGAAACAAATAGGAAAGAAGAGTGAATATAGAAGCTTGAGAACACTTAATTCTAAATTACTCATAAGTATACAATCCTATTTATGAGTTTATGACAAGTGCTGTATTACCACCATCTAAGGTTTCCTGGCATGAGCACTGGACTATTAAACAATAGCAGATCAGAAGGAAAAGGAATCAGGTCAGTCACAAACCAAGTAGGACCCCAGCAAATGTAGAAAATGACATATGTCTCTGCTCATCTCCATTATCAAAAACTGTTGGGAAATTATTTATACATACATATATTTGAATACAATATTAAAAGCCTTAACAACTTCCATTTATTATCTGGAATAAATGTTTGTTTTCCACATCTGCACAAAATTGTGTAATTTAAGCTTCTTGTCAATAATAAAGTATCTTAGATCTACATTTTATAATATTCTTCTCAGAAAGAGCTTTAAAACAATCTAATTATGTAGTAAAATATATACTGATGACCTAAAATAACTATAAGAGCTGTGTAAATGTACTAATAAATATTTTCTAAAGAACCTATTGTTAGATTATTATTTGCAATACCAAGCAAAGAGTACCAACTATTTAAAGGTGTCATATTTAACTATTATTTTTGTGTTTAGTAATGGTTCAGATAGTTCCCTTCTAAATATTATATAATGAGGCAAATACTATTTTTACTACAATGGAGCAAAATTTTAAGTCAGAAGCTGCAAGCACATTAGAACCATCTGTTTTAGTTATATGAAGAAAGTCTAGTATCAATCAGAGAAAAACTGAAGGGAAAATCACTGACAAGCTGAAAATATACTAACTGCTAGGGGAAAAATGTTGTTCCATATGCCATAAGTCAGACCCTTCTAAATAAACTTAGAATCTATATAAATTTTCCTAGCTTCTTTACACAAGCCAGGACTTAATTAGCTTGTAGAAATTCAAAGTGGCAAAAAAAGATTTTAAATAAATACCTTTGCCTTTTACAAGCATATAATGGATATACTGCACATTTTTTGGCATTGTCCAATAGTCTTTTGTACTTTTTAACATGGATAATGTATCATTTTCCAGAGACCAGTATACTCTCAAATTTTAAGCTACTTATGTATTTCTAGATCTGAATGATATATTCATATAAAAACAGATTTCTGATCAGTGTGTATTTATAATCTTACAAAATGTGTTAGATCAAAAAATATGAGAGAAAGAAAGACAAAGAAAGCAAGTCAGAATCAGGCAGAGGGCAAAACCACCAACACTCAAGAAGGACTTTAATGAAAGCTGTGCCATTTGTAGAATTAAAACATTAAACCTACTTGGTTAGAATATGTAGATGATTGCTTTTATATGAGCTTGCATTTTTAAATAATAAATATAAAATGAAATCGATTTTTGAGTATACTTGTGACTACCTACTTGCTAATATTTGCTACTCATTAAAAAGACTAATTTTGACTAGTCAGGAACTGATTATCAAACTTACAAACGGACCATGGTATTTGCCTTTTTCTCCATAATAGTAGCAAATTTTTATGTAGTTCACTAGCCATTAACAACCTCTACCAGAATGGTAGGAAGAAACAAAGTGAGTATACCCACCACACTTCATTCTGCATTTCTGATATAACCTTGAGAAATTAATGACTTAATAGCTATTCTCCACTGACAGAAACAGAGTCTTTTGTATCCAAGCAGAGCACATTTAGTAAAAAACAGAAAACAATTTTTCCCCTAGGCCAATTAATATAGAGGAAGAAGAAAGATTTCAACATGGGACACAAAAACTGCCCAAAGATATATGATTTGATGTAATTCAGAATATATCAACCCTATCAGAGAACTTGCCAGTAGTATTCAATAATAGGATCCATGTTGATTCTTATACTCGCCTACTGTCAAAAAAATTGACACAAGTGCTATATTATCTTGTCAAAAGGGTGGAGTCACTTGGGACTCCTCTGAGCCTTCACAACATAGCCTAAGAGGATCTTCTGTTCCTTTGCTGTTAGCAGGAGAACAAAACTGAGGATACGCAGAACCTCTTGCCTCCTCCCTCACATGGAGGTGGAGAGTACACAGCCAAAAAAGTCACCTTCTGGGCTCACTACTGAAGCTCTGGTAGTGTGTGTGCAAAGCAGGGAACACAGGGTAGGGCAAAAAAGAAAAGAAGACAGAAAAAAAAATCTAAAAATCTTAAATGGATTCTTAAAATTTCTTTAGATTGCTAAATTTTCCTTAGAAATCCTTAAATGGATTGCTAATCATTTAGAAAAAGTGAGATAGAGACCCCTACCTTGCAGATCTTATAGAGCGATTCCTGACCATCTCCTCCAGTATCTTTAAAGTAATCGTGTGCAGGAAATGTACGATGAATATCTCGAGTAATGACACTTTCCTGGGCTGATTCCTAAAAAGGAAGAAAAAATAGACCTGATTATAAATTTCTAAAATTGTATGATTATGAGAAACAATATATACACTGTAAAAAAATTCAAACAGCACAAAAAAATAAATAACAACTCCTACACACACTAAAACCTCCTTTCTAATATAGCCTTAGTCCCAATCCTCAGAGATAAGTGCTACCAATAGCTTCTTTGATACCCTTTCGCCCATCTATCTAAAGACGTATGAGTGTATATGTGTATTTATATGGGCGGGGGTGTGCAAGGAGGGAGACATGTCGTACATACACATCTCCATAGAAGCAAATTATCTGTTCCTTTTACTTTTTTTCTCCCTGCTCTATATGAGCTGTAAGAATCTTTTATTTAATAGGATAACTTATAGACTGTTCATTTATCAAGATATGCAAATGTCATTTATTTTCTTTAGGAGCAGTTACTAAAAAATTAAGTAGTTTTAGATATAGATATAATTTACTTATCATTCTCCCTTTAACAACCATATTTCTATATTTTTTTCTACTTATAACAACATCACAAGGAAAAAAAATTTTTTTTTTTTTGAGACAAGAGTTTCACTACGTTGCCCTCAGTATAGTGCTGTGGCTTCACAGCTCACAGCAACCTCAAACTCTTGGGCTTAAGCAATTCTCTTGCCTCAGCCTCCCAAGTAGATGGGACTATAGGCACCTGCCTCAATGCCCAGCTATTTTTTGGTTGTAGTTGTCCTTGTTTGGCAGACCCAGTCAGGGATCAAACCCGCCAGCCCTGGTGTATGTGTCTGGTGCCCTAGCCGCTGAGCTATAGGCACCAAGACACAAGGAACATTTTTATACATTATGTCTTATAAACATATTCAAAGAATAATTCTTTGAGCATGAATTGCTAGGTCAAAAGGTATATACATTTCCAATCTTGATAAAAGTACTCTCTCTGAAATTGTTCTATCAATATTTATTCCAAACAATAGTAGAGTATGTATATCTCCACATCTACCCAATATCACAATATTATTGACATTATCTGACAATCTGATAAATATAAGTGGAACCATAGTCATTTAAAAAGTAAAAATATTATCCATTTTTCCCCCTGCTGGGTTAATTATGCAACTCATTCCACAAAACAAAAAGGCTGTAAGCCTGTAAGCTACTACATTAAGATGACATATGTTTTAAAGACAAACCTAAAGATTTTTTTAGACATATTTGGGACCCAAAAGCTAAAAATTGAGTAAAATTCTAAGCTTCATAAAAACATGATTAATCATTCACTTTATTTTATTTTATTCCAGGAAATGTTTGTCTGTTTTAATGTCAAGAAAATAAGATGGGACTACTTACAGCAACTCTGATGGTGAAATATTTTGTACAATTGAAAGAAGCATCAAAGATTACTAATTGCAAATTAAAAGCATTATTTAATGCCTTGCATCCATAAAGATTTCAACAAATCCCTCTTTTAGTCTCAAATCAAGAAAGGAAAAAAAAGTTTAATATCTGAGTTATTTTAATGAATGCTATTTCTCTTCCTCTTTATAGCTGACAAATATACAAGAAGGAGGGGGCAGCTGATTAGCTTTAAGTCAAGGCAGTACCTTCTCTAGCCACCTTTTTCATTTTAGATGCTATTTCATGCTGGGTGGTAATTAGATCTTATATCATGTAGAGAAAGAAAGGAAACTAACTGAAAAAGTTCCAAATTTGCAAGCAAACAACAAAGATATTACAAATCAATTCAGAGGAAATTCTAATGGCTTACAGGAATGGAATGCTAAAGCCAAATTAAAATAGGCCCATAAGGCCAAGCAAGGTGGCTCACGTCTGTAATCCTAGCTCTCTGGGAAGCGGAGACAGGTGGATTTTTTGAGCTCTGGAGTTGGAAACCAGCCTAAGCAAGAGTGAGACCCCACCTCCATCACAAACAGAAAAAATTAACCAGGCACCGTAATGGGCACCAGTAGTCCCTCCCAGATACTCAGGAAGCTAAGGATCTGCTTCAGCCCAAGAGTTCAAGGTTGTTGTGAGCTATGATGCCACAGCACTCAACCCAGGGTGACAGAGTGAGACTCGGTCTCAAAGGAAAAAAGAGCCCTTAAAAAAAATCACCATAACTTAGGTAAAAGAATACCTAACTCTCAAAAAGCATGCCTAACTTTTTCCTACAAAAAGAAAGTTTGTATTTTGGCTCAGCGCCTGTGGCTCAACGGGCTAAGGCGTCAGCCACGTACACCTGAGCTGGCGGGTTCAAATCCAGCCTGGGCCTGCCAAACAACAATGACGGCTGTAATCAAAAAATTGCCGGGCGTTGTGGCAGGCGCCTGTAGTCCCAGCTACTTGGGAGGCAGAGGCAAGAGACTCGCTTGAGCCCAGGAATTGGAGGTTGCCATGAGCTGTGATGCTACGGCACTCTATCCAGGGTGACAGCTTGAGACTCTGTCTCAAAAAAAAAGAAAGTTTGTATTTTTCAAGGTAAATGCAATTTCTAATGATAGACATTTGGGGGTAGTGAGGGGATGCAGAACAAAGTTAAGTTTAAAGGTAATGTATAAAGAGACATATTATGAAATTTTGTTTTATCTGGTATAGAGTATAAATATCAAAATCTGGTACCCAACGAGACCAAAGTTTTCATTACCCAGGTTTTCTCTAATAGGAAGGTTCTCTTCCCATATAGCAATAGTTTACACTTATAAACACCTGGATGATGACCAGTGAAAATGTTACTGTTGACATTGCTGAACTATTTCAGGAGCAGACACCCACAGGATAACTCTTTTCATACTTTTCAGGACGTTAAGAGAGAGAAATCATTGGACTGTATTTCCCAGAAACTGTTTACACATTTAGTATCACACTGTGTTTAAGTGGTACCAGTTGTCTGATTCAGAGAAAGAAAAATTGATCAAAAATTTCTAGGAAGTAAATTTGCATAATACTGGGTAATTTTTCCCTATGCGTACTTGATCTTCCTTGTTTAAGAAATAAAGGTGCAAAATGAAATGAAAATAGCATCACTAGTTATTCCTTAATAAAACTTCCCTTCCTAAGATTATTTTTAAATGCTTTCTACATACATGTTTATTTTTAGAGTTTTATTCTTTTATATATTACTCTCAGTTGGATAAAGGAATAATTCCTGTAATTTCACTTTACAGACTAAGCTATTTTGCAACCTTATTCATTGATTCCCTTCATATGAGTAAAGGTTAAGAGGTATAATAGACTTTTGTAAACAGACTAATGGGAATAAAATTGTGTACCAGGCTAGTGAAAATCTAAAAAAAAACTGTTTTGAAGCAAAAGCTAAAGTTAATCCACCTCACAATTACCCATAACAGGCAAGAGGAGAAAGAGTACATATTTTAGTATCTACACATAATCCCTCAAATTTACTTATTCATTCAACAAATGTTTGAGAGTCCCCAAATCGAACACTCTCCAAAAGGAAGACAAAACAATTTTTCTTTTCAATATTAATTCCTATCTTTTTAGACTTAACTCCAATTGTAGTGGCCAATTTTTATAAGAAATAAAATTAACAATGAGGAAGGACAAAACAAGGCCAAATAATTCACCATCAAAATATCTGGTCAAAGAGTTGCATGTGAAAACCTTTTGTTTTTATATGGTGAAAACCAGTTTGTACACAACCCAAACTGATATGAAGTTATTTACTTGGAAGGATCCCATAAGCCAGAACTTCCTAAGTCCTGCCAATTGTCTCCAGACAATTGAGAAGAGGGAAGAAGTCATTCCTTCACAGGCAATCTCTAGACTCGCAACTTGCCGCACCATTTACTTCTCAGTCAATGCCTCTCCTATTCTTCTCTTCAGAGTCCAATAAAAAGTTTTAGTAGCTTTGGAGCCAAACTCATTGATTCTATTTCTGCTTTCCTCAATGTCTACAAGATCTCAAACAAGTTATTTAAACTTGCCAAACTTCCTCGTCTGTAAAATAGGATGATAATACCACATGTATAATGTTATTTAGAATAAAATATTGTGTGCAACGTGCTTAGTACATTGACTAGGATAAACTGAATACTTGTTAAATAAACATTATTAATAGTCATTCCCCCTTTCCTTAAGAATTATTACTTAACTATTCAAGTTTTTGGTATATATACATTTTAGACAATTTTCTATATTTATATACTTTAAATAATGAACAACTGTTTGGGGGGTTTATAAAACAAACTGCGTAGAAATTTATAGCATGAAGATGTATTAAGGCATACAAACCCTGTTTAATTTCCAACCATATATCTGAGTGTCCCAAATTATTCTTGTTCTAGCAATACATTAGTAAAAGCAAAATGCATAGCTTATTTGGATAAAGCATTGTTTTTATTAACTGATATACACTCTGGCCCCAGCTTCTCATATAAGCAATACACTAGAGAAGACTTTACAGGCACAGGCAGAAGGAGGAGAGGAAGGACAAAGTAGAGTAGAAGCTGAATTTGCCAGAGCAGTCATCATTTCTATCATTACCTTAGAATTCAGTTTCTAGGGTCTAGAGAAGGGTGGAAGTCATGGTAATAGAAAGGACAAATACCACTGTCATAAGAACATGCCTTCCTTCTGGACCATCACCACCAAAATATAACTCATAGGCAAAGTCCTTGAGATCTGTCTTAGTCAGGCTGGGCCATATACAAAAAAGCTGACTCAGACCACAAAGTAATGAAAGGTTTGTAATAAAGTCTGAAAAGTTTATTTAATTTATGCCCTATACTCCACAACCCTGACACTATCACTACACAGAAACTAAATTTATTTTTTAAGGATTCTCTTTAATTTCTAAAACATTAAGTCATAAGACTAAACTTATCTTCAAAAAAGACATCCATCTCTAGTGGATAAAATTCAGTTCATTGAAGAGCAGTTTAAAACCATTCTAAGAGGTATGATAAATGCCTTGTTTAACTTTTGATCATTTTAAAGTAGGTTCAATTTAGAGGCTGCTATAAAGAGGATTACAAAGCTGCTTTTCTAGTATAACTTATATTTCCTGACATGTTTACAATTCTCTTAATTCCTATTTGAAGAGAATCATCACTTACTTCCATGTTGTCAGAAAGAAATGAATGCAGCGCACAAATGTCAACAAGTATTAGGAAGACAGATTCAGATAACCATACCCTATTTTTTTTTTAATGAAACAATTGCTGGGCTGTCAACAAGTATAAAGGTATTTTAGTGAGAACAACTGTTTTCATATTTAACTTCAGCAGCAGCACAAGTGCAAAAATCACATCCTAACAAATGAACACCTTGCCTAAGCACTAATTTGCCGTATTTTAAAAATGATGACAGCAACTTTTCTTATTAATCTATTTTGTCATGGGATTTTTTATCTTACATCTATCACAAAATCTTTTCAACTTTATAAGTACCATGCCAATCTATTAGTGTAATTAAAAATGTCACTAATAGACCATTCCTAGCTACAATAAATCACCTGATAAATGATTCAGATCAAAAAAACTTTTGACCTTAGAACATGCCTTCTATTTTTACTCCACAAGGATCCCTCTTTACTTCTATGTTGGATGGGAAACATTACATAGTGGTGTAAGCACATGTTCCTGAAAGCAGATGGGTTTGCAGTGGTGAGTCTGATATTTGCCCTGCTATTTGCCAAAATTCCAAAGAGGCAGAGGTTAAAGAGATAGGGCCGAATGTAGGGACCTTCCCAAATAGAACTGTCTGCCCAGGAAAGAATGTTCTGCTCAGCTAGGACTGAGTGTGCCAATCCCTATCCGCTTCCCCTGAACTCTTATATTCCCACCCCACCTTAACCCACATGCTGACTTCTTTTTCAAACTCAGCCTGCTTGCACCTGAGTGAATAAAGGCCATGTTACCCACACAGAACCTGGACTCTACTACCTTTTGTTCATGTCTCGGAATAATCTCTCATTTTTGGTCCTTAACTTCTCATTTTGGTGCCAAAAGGTCAGGATGAAGAAAAGTTCCCTCAGGGAGCTGAGATACACCCTGTTGGACTCACTCCTAACTAAACGGACTCTTGTTCCAACAAGACGAAGGGAAACAGGGGACCCTTCCAACCCAGAATTCATCCATTTTTTTAGTGAGGTGAGCATTTGTCTATATCCCCTTTCTGAGCCTTTTAACATCTCTTCCCCTTCTCCACTCCAACTCCTCTCTTCCTCTTCCTCCATTTCTGGGCTTTTCAAGTATTTGTATGTAGCCCTTCTCTGAGCCTTTTTTTTTTTTTTTTTTACATATACATGTGTTAATTAGGTTTCTACTTTTTGCTTTCACTGAATTTAAAAGGCTTAAAATTTAATAACAATAACAATGTTTAAGATAAGGACTAGAAACAAAAAGAATGAACAAAGATAAATACATTCAGAAAAGAAAACAGATGATTACTGCATCAAAATATTAAGCAATATTAATAATAATAATGCCAAGAAAGTAACATTCACATTGTCAAATAAGAGTATGTCTATTATAGAATGCTTTGACTCTGAGGCTCAGTATAAAGTCATCAGTTAACTTCTTATTTTTTTCCCCAAAGTCTCAAAAAATAGACAACTAATATTATGTAAATAAAAGTAAAAGAGAGTTTCAAAAAACAGATCATGCCAAATCTTACAGACAATAGAAAAAGAAGAAATATTTAAAATCATTCTACTTGATTTTGGCCTTTCTCTGAGCCTTTTAACTTCTCTTCCCTATCTCTACTCTGGGCCAAAAAACTCTAGGAGTTCATGCCTCCAAAATCTGGTGCTTGTCACAGACTAACCCCGGTGAGTAAGACTCATGCATCTAGTCCCTCAAGTGTGGGGACACCCTGCTGTGGGCCCGGATACTCTTTTCAGAATAGTTAAAGATCCTTCAGGGATACTGGTAACCTCCCTGGCCCCAGCCTTGGTCACTTCCTTCTCCCCTTTGTAAGTTTTTTTCATCTTTTTCTTTTCACCTCATCTTTTTCTATAATACTGCTTGGTGTATGTAAAAAACTAGACAATGGCTCACAATGGTCTAAAGATGGCACCTTTGACTTTTCAGTCCTCACTGACCTTGACAATTACTGTCAGAGGATCAGCAAATGGTCCAAAGTCCCTTACATCCTGGCCTTCCTCCTCCTCTGAAACATTCCTTCTTTGTGTTCCTCTTGTGAACGCTCTCGAATTTTCCTTGCATGCACCAAACCAGCCCTCTCCAAACCCCTGAGTCTCCCTGCCCCTTCTGCCCTTCCACACCTTGCCTCCCTCAGCCTAATCCCTACTGGCAGAATTCCACTCCATCCCCCTCCCCTTCACCATCCCCAACCACCTTCCACAGCACGCGGGTGGGAAAGGAAAGATAGTGGACCCAACTTCCCCACCTCATACTAGATCTGGCCAAACCTGTGGACCTTCCACCTCCAGACCACCACAATCTCTCTATACCTGCTACGAAAGGTTGCAGGAATGGAAAGTACTGTCAGGGTTCATGTTCCCTTTTCTCTCTCAGACCTGTCCCACATAAGTCAGAAACTAGTTTCATTCTCCACAGATCCCACAAGATACTTTCAAGAATTTAGATCTTTAACCCAATCATATAATCTAACGTGGCATGATTAACATATCATCCTCATCCCCATCCTAACTTCAGAGAGAGGGAGCAGACCCAGGTTCATGCTGAAGATCTACAGAGGACAGACTAAACCCTACTGAAGGGTGCTACGGTATTCCCCTAGGAAGACCCCAATTGGAATTACCAAACTGATACTCTTGAAGTCTGCCTCCATAACCACATGGTCCAGTGTCCCTTAGAGGAACTAAAAAAAGTAGCCCATAAGGCCATCAATTATGATAAACTAAAAGAAACAGCCCAGAAACGAGATCAAAATCCTGCCCAGTTTTTAGCCCAACTTAACAAAGTCCTCCACTGCTATACCACCCTATTGCCAGAGAGCAATGAGGGCAGGCTCATTATCAACATGCATTTTATCTCCCAGACAATATCTGGAAAAAACTCTCAAAATGCTCCCAAGGCTGTCAGACATCCCAACAAGATTTCATCAACCTGGCCTTCAAGGTGTTCAATAACCAAGAAGAGGTCTCTTAAGTGGCTGTGCCTCTTAAAACTCCAGTTATTGGCTTCTGCCATTAAACAAACCCTAGCTACTTCTCAAAACACCTCTGGACAGTCCAGTAAAGAAAACTTCCCCCCATGAAGGGTGCATATGGGAAGACTTAAGGGAGGAGTCATATCTTGATGTGCTTACATTGCTAGTAATAATGATTTTATAAGTTTGAAACTAATACTCAATTATTAATTGTTAGTAGATTAGAAATAGTATTAAGAATAGAGAACAAAGTCTAGACAAAGGGAGACAGTTATGGGGGTTTTGATTCAGACCCATTTTCCTGACTTTGAGCACAAAGTGCAGGATCCTGTCACTTTAATATTTCTGAGGCCTAGCGTTTTGAATATCCCTCCTCCCTTTGCAGCTGCAGTGCAGCAGCTGGCTAGAGGCCTTGAAGCTGCTTTTTGCCAGGGCACAGCTGTGTGCTCTGAGGGAGTGGTTTTTAAGAGTTAAAAATGTGAATTCTTTTAACCTTGTCCAGCTCAAGAAGACTTGCTCCAGACTAGATAAGGAGAAGGAACTCTTTTCTTTTTCTCATTATGTCACCCTCGGTAGAGTGCCACTGTGTCACGGCTCACAGCAACCTCCAGCTCTTGGGCTTAAGCAATTCTCTTGACTAGCCTCCCAAGTAACTGGGACTATAGGAGCCCACCACAACACCTAGCTATTTTTTGTTGCAGTTTGGCTGGGGCTAGGTTTGAACCTGCTACCCTCAGTATATGGGGCCAGCACCCTACTCACTGAGCCACAGACAGCGCCCAGAAGGATCCCTTTTCTTCTGTCACCTTGATTGGGCCAGAGGAGTCTATCTGTTTGGACAAGGGACTGTCAGAGTATTAAAACATCACATCTGTGGTGTGTGACTGTGGGTCAGTTAGAATTTGGTCCTTGAGTCAGCTTCTGATTGGCTTCCTTATCAAGACTTTGTTGGCTCGGCGCCTGTGGCTCAACAGGCTAAGGCGCCAGCCACGTATACCTGAGCTGGCAGGTTCGAATCCAGCCTGGGCCCGCCAAACAACAATGACGGCTGCAACCAAAAAATGGCCGGGCGTTGTGGCGGGCGCCTGTAGTCCCAGCTACTTGGGAGGTGGAGGCAGGAGACTCGCTTGAGCCCAGGAATTGGAGGTTGCTGTG
>CAUYRH010119277.1:0-12871 GCA_963574655.1 Perodicticus potto
AGGGCTACCCTGGGCTCTACATCCACATCAGGGAAGTTTCGTGTTGGAGCAGCACAGAATGGGACCACGAGCACTACCACCCGCCGTGGGGGGAGCTTACATCAGAGCATCCCGGGAACCCCCAGCCAGACAAGCCACATCTTCAAAGTGCCCAAGACGCCTGTCCACAAACCTGAATCTGGGGCCACCGTCCGTCGCAAAACCGCCACCACCGCAGTGGGCACATCGGGCAGCAGCCTCTCCTTTGGAGCATCCTCAACAGCCACCCAAGGCTTCGTTGGAGGTGGGCTTGTCGTATCTCTACCCCCTTCACCTCCCGTTGATGCAGGATCCAAGAATCCAGGGGCTCGGCCGCGACTGCAGGCCAGAAGGAGGCTCAGCTCTGAAAAGTAGTCTTTTTCCCTTGACCCCGGTCACCCAACACCTTTCCCAAATCCGGACCATGCCACCTGCTGGGAAGAGCCTTGTACCCTTCGATTTACAAGAAGAAAATCCACCCCAGATCTTTGGATTCAGCCACCAGCAGGGTAATGGTGTCCCTGGTGCCCTTTGCCTTCTCCTGAGGGAAGCAACCTGCCTTGGGGGAAGGGAAGGCTGGTTACAGCAGGGCAGAGCCAGGGACCTTTACTTGGACAATCCCACTGGTGAGGCTGCAGAACATTCTGTACGTTCACTTCACTCACTTCCCTGACTCTTGCTTAGTGTGTAACCTTACTAGGTGGCCTCCCTGCCCACCTTGGCCCTGACAGCCGTCTTTGCTGCTAGCTCTAAGGTGAAGGTGCAGCCCACTTGGATGTCTCTGCATTTGATAGGATTGGGAAAGATTTATAATCCCTAAAACATTTCCTGACTTGGCTTGGCTAGCAGAAGTGGCTCTCTTCCTTGACTTCCCTTAGGGCAGTGGTTCTCAACCTTCCTAATGCCACCCCCCTTTAGTACCGTTCCTGTGGGTCACGACCCATAGGTTGAGAACCGCTGCCTTAGGGGACTCTTTCTCCATTTCCTGCTGCTTTGTCCCTTGTAGGATTTAATCACAGTGTGTGCTGCCTTGGCCGTTTTCCTCCTGTCAGTTCTGAGTCCATGGCTCATCTCTCCTTCTCTCTGCCAGTTAGCCTCTGAAAGCTTGCTCGCAAAAGACTGTGAGCCTGGAGGAGCCAGGCGTGAGCTACATCCCTCCGTGAGGGCAAAGCTCTGAGAGCAGGCAGGACACCCTGGCCAGATGTCAGCTGCCTCCCACCACATCTCCCTGGTGGCCTCATGGGGCCGTTGTCTGCCTCTCCAAGATTACACGTGGGAGGCCTTGTCCTGTGTTACTTGTCTGATGCTCCTGCCTATGTTTGCGGAAGAATTGAATTGTATGAGTGGCAGCATGTTGGCATCTAACTGCTTCAAGTTCTCTGGGGCCCAGCTAACTGAAGGTGAACAGGAGGACCTGTATGCTGCAAGGGCTGACCCCGAATTTCAAAAGGTTGCTGCCTTTGAGGGCTGGCAGACCTGGATGGTGGGGGTTGGGGAGGAGGGGAGTAAACACCTTCCAGCCGGTAGCTGGGCGCCCATAAACTTGAAGCAGTTAAGCCTGGCACCCCCAACATGCCTCCACTCATACAATTCCATTCTTCCTCAAGCAGTCATAGGCACGAGCATCACACAAATAACACAGGACGAGGCCACCCACATATAATCTCGGACAGGCAGACGATGACCCCAAGAGGCCACCAAGGAGGTGGGGTAGGAGGCAGCACACAGCAGGCCTGGGCGTCCTGCCAGCTCTAAGAGCTTTGCCCTCACGGAGGGAAGAAGTTCACCCCTGGCTCTGCCATGCTAACAGTCTGGAGCCACCCAGCTCTTAGGGGCCAAATGGCAGAGAGGATTGGAGATGAGACATTGACTCAGAAGTGGCAGGAGGAAAATGGCAAAGGCAACACACATCGTGGGCTCCAAGACAAAGCTAAATTCAAGCTCATTTTAAAACAATTTAATCCTACAAGGGACGAGGGAGTATTACCCTCCACTTATGAGACCTCACTGGAGGTTACCTCACCCATAGCCTAAGTTACAAAACCTACCTTCATGAGCCATACTTTATGGTTGTATCTCAGTTATTTTCCCTCAGAGAGCCCTGTCCAGTCATTTCCCTTTTCCTGCTTTATACCACAACCATATGCCCAGGCCCAAGAGCCCCATTGTCGTGCCCATCCTCTTTGGAAGAAGAGTGCTTGCGATTTTCATGTTTTAATAACATAAAACTTAGTTTTCTATTTATGGGAAATTCCCTTCAAGCTTAGTTAACAGAGGTAGTTAAGTAAAAATTCTATTGACTAGAAGTGGCTGTATTAAGTTGTGCCTTCTGGACACATTTGATAAAACGTCATTCTTATTTTATAGATAATGTGATGGAGATGTAACTGGTTCCCTCCCACTTAGTGACCGAGGTTGAATGTTTTGTGGCTGGGACTGCTCCTCTGCACCCCCAGAAGAGCTCTGAAATCGGAGGTGGAGCTGAGGAAGCAGCCTGAACCTCACAGCCCAAATGTTGTCAGGTTGGATGGGTTTGGGTGGGCAGGGTGTGGAGGTCAGCATCTTCCTGCACCTCAGGTGTCAAGGAAAACTGAGAAAGGTTTGGATAAATACCCCAGACATTATAATGGTTGGTCAACGAGACTATCAGGATATCTGAGCTGATGTCATCAAAAAGTACAATACAGATGAAGCTAGAAGTCTGGCGGCATATGCTGAGCTTCCAGAACTTGCTAATTAATTAAACATATACATTTGGTTCTGGAGATGCTGATGAAATCCAATTTGATGATATTGGAGCCGATGATGAACACATTGATGATATTTAAAGTGAACTCAATATTTTCCTTGCCACATTTTCTGAGAATTTTTCTATTTTTGGGATTTTCGCCATCACCTGTTAAGAAGGCTAAAATTTAGGGGCACATACTACTTTAGAGTATAGTTTGTTAAAGCTATTTTCATTGTTTTAAGGTGTTTACTGTATTTCTTTAAGAGCTGAGGATACTGAACTATTAAGTGAATGGTAATACCATTTGTTTTGATGTATTATAATGTAGGGTTAAAAAATCATAATAGCTGTTGTTCAAACAACAAAAATACCTGCGTTTCTGTGACCATTTCCAAAATATGGGTGTTCCATAGATTGTTTGCTTTATAGTCATCATGGATTGTGACAGAAGCCCTACTTCCAATTTATCTGTTTATTTATAAAGTGATTCTGTATATTCCCATTACCTAGACGCTCTTTGGAGATTTTTGATACAATATAAGGAAGATGGCTAGATATCTGCATTTGGAATAGAAAAAGCAGGAATATTTTTCATATTTATGTAGCTGTATGAATTTTTATACTATCTTTGATACGTTACACATTTTTTCAACATTTATGTTGCCATCTTCCTGAAGAAATAAGAGCAGTTCCAAAACGCAGTTTTTAATTTTGAGAACAAATTTTAAATTTGTAAGATAAATAGTCAGAAATTGAATCCTTGGTAATAACCAACATTCAGAATATTGATATATTAGTTGACTGTGTTGCTTCTTCATTTGCATGGAAGTTGAAGGTCAGGGACATAAGGTTATTTTTTACTGTTCAAAATAAGTTATGTGAAAAGATGTCCTTTTCTTTTTAAATGTATGCATTGTAACCTTCAGTTTCAAGCTGTATAAAAATTTAAATTGGAATGTGTTTGTGAAAAGCTAATCTTGTAAGAAATTCTACTTTGTCAAATTATCCCTAATTTGGGATGAGGGAAGGGAGCAACAATTAAAGATGGGTTGAGGTTCAGGGAATAGCAGGGCCACCCTCACCTCAGATCATCTGGCTACAAATTTGGGGGTTCCCTCAACTACCTTTTTGGGTGATAACTCACTAAAATGACTCACAGAACTCCAGAAAGTGTTATATTTGTGAGCATAGTTTCTTAGAGTGAAAGGGTTAGAATCACAGAAGGAAGAGATACCTAGAGGAGAATCTGGAGCAGATCCAGATGTGAAGTCCCATGTCCTGGGAACACGTTCCCCTCCTAGTATCAACAAGGTGAGGCAATACACACAGAGTTCCGCCAACCCAGGGAGCTCAGCCAAGCCTCTGATGATCAGTTTTTTTCGTGAACTGATCATATAGCTTTTGCGTGGCTGACCATTAGCCTTCAGCCCCTCTGGAGGTCAGAAGTCATAAAGCATGTCCCAAAACCCCAACATACATCATCTTCTTAGACTGTCTGATGACTAAAGCCCCCAAGCAGATAACAATGCTCTGATGAGGCAGGACACTCCAGGGACCATGAGATTCCCTCCCACTAGCTGAAGCCAGAGACTAGACATCTCTCCAGGTGAAGAGAATTCTTTTCCCCACACTGCCCCACCTGTATTGGGGAAGACTTGTTCACCATGAGATTGCTTGCCCTGTGTAGTTGCCATGACACTATGAATAAATATCCTGGTTTTCCTCTCCTTCTGGGCACGTGGTGGGATTATGCTTCCTTCCTTAAGCCCTTTGAAGATAGCTGTGCTCTAATGACTTGCCTTAGTAGAGGAAATGTAAGAGGAAGTGATGAGAAGGCAGAAACTTCAGAGTCAACATAGGTTTCCCATCTTCCCTTCTCTGATTTCAAGAGTGTGTGGAAACATGTTGGGATGAAGGGCCCATGAGCCTTGGTCCCTGAGAAACTAGGAATAAGTACCCCTCACCAACCCTTGATACACTGCCCTTATCAGTGAGTGATAACCCTTTGCTGTGTCAACCCGCTAATATTTGGGGATTTTTACAGTACCACAGAATATCTTCATACCCAGATATTACACTGTGATGGATCTTGGGCAAATCATTTAGCTTCCCTCTGCTTCAGGTTTCTTCTTATAAAAAGGAGACACTAGTACCTGCTTTCGGAGGCTATGGCAAGAATAAATGTTACACATTGTAGTCGTTTGCTACAGAATTCATAAGAAAGTACTACAGACCTGGTGGCTTAAACAATTATTATCCTAGAGTTCTGAAGGCTGGAAGTTCAAGGTCATGACAGGTGGGTTGGCTTCCTCTGAGGCCCTCTCCCTGCCTTGTACATGGCTGTCTTCTTCATCCTTTTTCATAGAATCCTTCCTTTGTGTGTGTGTGTGTGTATGTGTTTATGTCCTAATCTCCACCGTGTATAAGGACAACAGTCATGTTGGATTAGAGTTCACCCGAATGACCTCATTTTAACTTTTAAACTTTAAGGTCCCATCTCTATGTTGAGTCACATTCTGACATACTGAGGGTTAGCATGTCAACATATGCTGTTCAGGGGGGACACAATTCAGCCCATATTACATGTGGAAAACAGTTACAGTAGTACAGTACATGGCACAGTGAACGATCAAGTTGGTTAGTGATTATTGTGATTGATACCCTAATCTTTGGACATACTATTGAGAAAATATGGTCAAGACTTACTTTTACCGGAAGAAAGTTGCTAAACACTATGTTTGATATTATCCCTAGTTAATGAATATATAATAAACAAATAGTCATGTATGCTTAGGAACAAAACTTTTAAAAATACAAATGAGCCACCGTGAAATTGCTATACTCCATACCAGCTGTAATATGACATTCTGAAAAAAAATAAAACTACAGACAGTGAAAAGATTAGTAGTTGCCAGGGGATGTGGGGAAGATTGGGAAAAATAGGCAGAGCACAAAGGATATTTAAAGCAGTGAAACTACTCTGTATGATTCTAAAATGGTGAATACACGACATGTTCCAAACTCATAGAATGTACAACATCAAGTTGTTGCCTTAATGTAAACTATGACTTCGGATAATAACGACGTATCAATGTACATTATTCGATTGTTCGACATGTATCTTTCCCCTGGAGGATGTTGGTAGTGTGGAGACTGTGGGTGAGTGGGGACAGTGCCATATGGAACTCCCTATACTTTCTGCTCAATTTTGATGAGTACCTGACTTTGCCTAGGAATTACTCCATTCAACTTTTAAAAATACAAAACAACATGCCAAACAGTTACTAATAATTGTCAGGAGAGGGGCACAGTTTGAAGACTGTCTTGGTCACGTGTTTTGATGATGTTTCAGGGTCTTTGTACATGTATTTTTTGAGACAGAGTCTCACTTTTCTAGCCCTCAGTAGAGTACCCTGGCATCACAGCTCACAACAACCTCAAACTCTTGGGCTCAAGTGATTCTCTTTTTTTTTTTCTTTCAGTTTTTGGCCAAGGCTGGGTTTGAACCCTCCACCTCCAGCATATGGGACCAACGCCCTACTCCTTTGAGCCACAGGCGCCGCCCTGTGCATGTATTTTTGTGTGTGTTCTATGTAAATCTGAAATTGGGAAAAATAGATAAATTAACAAAAGTAAAGGATGACTGGCTGTCTTGGGAAGCAATAATCAAAAACATAGGTGGGTGGTCCCCATCCTGTACTTCTGCCTGATGTTCAGGAAAGGTTGGTGAAACCTCCACTGCCTGTTGGTACTCTCTGCCAGGTAACATCTCTTAGAGATGCACCATTTGGGAAGGGCCTTTCCCCTTGGAAGCAAACACTGCCCTTTGACTAAGCCCTACTCCTGGCTGGATCAAGAACTCCAAAAACAATGGTGCTTTTGAGGAACAAAGACTTATGAAAGAGCCTCTATATGTGTGAACTGGGGTTCAGGCGACCATGGGATGGGTCACTGGAGGAAGCCCCCACCAGGGTCAGAACTAACAGGAAAGGACTTCCTTAGGAGCCACCAGAGACCACAGGGCACAATGAGGCCTTTTGAGCCAGGACAGAAGTCTCCTGGCCTCTCTCCCTTCTACTCATTACAATATTTTCTAAAACATGGCCATGCTTTGGAATTCTACTGGGGAATCTGGTGTCACAGTTGAGCTTTATTATTTAAAGCTCTGTGACTTCACATGTCGTTTAGGCTTTTGCCCATAGTTTCCATGTGGACAAAATGGAGGCAACAGCATTTGTCCTTCAGGATCCTTATACGGATTGTCTGGCATAATGTGGGTGCTTAGATGATGAAGGGATTAAAGTATGTCTTCAAGAAGTGACCACCCATAGGCTGAATTGAAGGGATTTCTGGGTGACAATATGTTTATGATAAAGAGGGCAAGGAAAGGTCGGATGAACAAGACTTCCATGCAGGAAACAGGGCCTTCTAGATCTCCTGGTACTGTTTAAAAACACCTATACATGTTCCAATGGCACAAAACAAATATAGAAATATTCCAAAGGGTGAAAAATAGGCTCGTCAGGTGCCAGGTAAAGGAGGAATTGAAGGAGCTATGATGGTCCTCTGGTGTGGCAGGCTGGGGTGTGTTATCCTAGGAGAGCCCCCAATGGCTAAGACCATTCAGAGATGGAAGAGGAAACCTGGGGCCTATGAAGATTTAGTAAATAGATATTCTTCTTTTATCTACAGTGAATCTTAAAGAAGGAACAGTGCCCAACTCCCACTAAGGCCTTTGGCCATCATAAGTAATCTGAGCAGCTATTGATTTCTATGTTTTCACCAGCAAACTTCAGCCCTGGACTTACCTTTATGAACACTAGAATAGGATACAAAACTCCTCATGTCCCTCTCTTCAATTTCAAATTCTCATGTAATAATCATTCAAGTGTGAGAATCTGTATGCCTACGGTCACTCATAGCAATATGGTTGAGAATGGTGAAAAATGGGAAACATCAACACGTCCGCTAATAGGAAACTGGTTCAATGCATCATACTGTGCCAGTTATCAAGGTATTACCTGTCAGCTCCAAATTCATGCTTCACTGCCTGCTCTGTGACAATGGATTTGGACCTTTTAAATAGTTTTCCTTTGCCAGCAGCAGGGATGTCAAGCACTGTCAGCAGAGGGTAATTCTCCTCCTACTCCAGAGGTGGCTTGCTCACCAACCTCATGGAGAGCTCACTGTTTACTCCCCTGCCTGGCCCCAAGTGGTTTTTCTTTCTGCTGCCTAGTAGGCTTCTGCTTTTTCCACCTGTCAACCCCGGCCTACCGCAATAGGATAGCCAGGAGCCCCAGATTGCGTGGGCCTGTGTTCCAAGGAATCTCTGTCCCTCTTTACTGGTCAGGCTAGCCATTTCTAATCACGTGCCAGGATCTCAGGCTGAATATCTGAATGTCCAGGCTTCCAGGTTAAGGTAAACTGGACTGCCCACCTTCATAGGCCCCGCTCTCACCCTTACTGAGGCATTCGCCTTACTAAAACACATGCCTATAAAGACATCTATTGATACTTCATTGGATTGTTATAAAGATTAAATGAACAGATAGAAAATGCTGATACCTAAGATGTGCTAAATAAGATTCAGCTATGATTATCAGCAGAAATGTAAAATAATTAGTCTTTGAGAAACAAGAAGAGGATCACATTCATCGGATTATATAATATTCATTTTTCAGGTTATCTTCTGTTAGTGGATTTATTGCATTTCCATTTTTAACACACACCAAACTATTTCTCATGAGTGCAAGAAATTCATTCATCAAAACAAGACACATTTCCTGAATTGGTCACTTTTCAAACATTGAAGATGAATGTGGAAAGAAGAGAAAGAAGATATCCACAAATGAATTCTGGTATGACTTCTAACCTGAGGGAGGAGAAATAAGGACAAAGAATTCTAACACAGTGCAGAAGAGGCAAAACAATAACATGTTCATGTTAATCTCACCTGTGAGGGCTTCTGTTTGTCACCTGCTCAGCATATACTCCTATCTGCTGGTATTGGAAGCCCTATTTCATCAGGGAACCTCCCCTATGCTCAGTCCCAATGCTTCACAGGAGGCTGACTCCAATCAGATTCCAGCTTGGGCTGGCAACTGGGCCTGGCTGATCTGAGAATTCAATTCCCTCCACTACAACAACTGGTTCAAGAGCATACATGTGCCCAAGACAGGCCAAAGATTCAAATCTGAGACTTCTGTGCATGTGTTGAAAGTAAAAATCCTCTTTCTTTTCTTGGTGCCATTACAACTGCAAGGCTTTAAATATGCAGTGGAGCCATCACTGGAGGGAAACTGTTCAAAGGGAAGCCAATACAACAGAAAATAAAGCAAAGACATTGGGGTGGGGGAGAGAATAGAGATTGGATCCTGTATGGTTTACCCTGATCTAGCTATGCCTGATTCACTCTTGGACTTTTTTCCCCTGAGCCAACAAAATACTTGGTTTTACTTATTCCAAATGGGTTTTCTATTGTTCTAAACTTGGAGAATGCAGAATAAGCAAGGAATGAAAAAATTCTAAATCCCAAACTATTTTATTCAGCCTTGATTAACATTACTCAAAAGTGCTCAAAAACAAAACAAAGCCCCAAACCACAACACCCTCCATCAGTATTGTATTTCAACAGGACACAGAACTCTCTTGTGAGCTTGTTCCAGGACACAGTGGAACAAGCTCTCAAGGGCCAAAGCTGTAATGATTTCAGCAACAAAAATAGAGTATACCACGAATGGATTAATAAATTGTGGTATATGTATGCCATGGATAGAGACTTTATCTTCTTTATGTTTACATGGATAGAGCTGGAACATATCCTACTTAGTAAAGTATCTCAAGAATGGAAGAGAAAGTGTCCAATGTACTCAGTACTATTATGAAATCAATTTACAATTACTCACACTTTCATTTGAAATATAAATCACAACTATAGCTCAAGATGAAGGAAGGAAGAGGAGAGTGTTGGGAGGGGAAGGGGGAGGTTTGATGGAGGGAAGGTAAATGGCCAGACTACACATATGGTGCATATTGCAAGGGTACGTGTCTAATCTATTAAGTATAGCGTATAAATGTCTTAACACAATAATTAAGTAAATGAGCTGAAGGATATATTAAACTAGTTTGATATAAGCATTTCAAATTGTATATAAAATCAGCACATTTTACCTCATAAGTGCACTAATTTATACATGATCTATGTGTTTATGACTTAATAAAAAATAAATAAATAAAAACAAAAATAGAGTATAAGATTATAACTCATAACATAAACTAAACATCTTTGAATCCATACTACATATATAAATTGATAAGTGGGAGACAAGAGTCAAATCTCCCATTCAGAAGAATTCTAGTTGAATGGTATAGATACTGTACCCTAATACTGGGGACCACAATTCCCCATTTCATAAGTGTGGGCTTGACATACTGACTTCCTTCCAAAGAGCACATGATGGAAGAGGGAACAAAGAATAACTTGACATTGGAGAAATCACATAAACACTATGGCAGTCAGATGAGCGAGGTCCATGTCAAGAGTCATATAGATCATGTTGACAGTATGTACCCTGATGCAATGTGATGAAAATGGCACTTTATGTCTGTGATCTTCTTCCCCCGAATTGATACTAAATAATGTTATCAATATTGGTTCCTGAATTAAAACAAATGTACCATAAAAGATATTAATGTAGAAGAATCTGTGCAGGGGGTATTTGGAAACTCTACATTATCTGCTGAATTTGTCTAAAATATAAAACAGTTCATGAAGTAGCAATGAAAAGAATTTTATGGGTGGGGTCACCACAACATGAGGAACTGTATTAAAGGATCGTGGCATTAGAAAGGTTGAGAACCACTGCTTTCCTTTATCCCAGCCCCCAGCCCCAGACCTAAGTAACCACTAATGCACTTTCTGCCTCTAAGGATTTACCCATACTGAATATTTCATACGAATGAAATCATAAAATATGTGTACCTGTGTGATTGTCTTCTTTCACTTAGCACAATGTTTTCAAGGTTTGTTCACATGTAACAAATGTCAGTACTTCATTCATTTTTATGAGTGAGTAATGACCCATTTTATGTGATGCCATATATAGTTTATTCATTTATCAGTTGGTGGACATTTGGGTTGTTTCTACTTTGGGAGAATTATAAATAAAGCTACTATAAACATACACATACACATTTTTGTATGAAATTCTTTTTAATTTTCTTGGGTATGTGCTTACGAGCAGAAATGCTGGGTCATATAGTAACACTATGTTTAAATTTTCGGGACCTGAAAAACTGTTTTCCACAAAGGTTGCACCATTTTACATGTCCCCCAGTAGTGTATGAACATTCTAGTTTCTTCACACACTTATCAGCACTTGTTAACTTCTTCTCCTTCTTCTCTTTAAATTATATCCAGCCTAGTGTTTGTCATGTGGCATGTTATTATGATTTTACGTCTCATTTCCTTGACAGCTAGTGATGATGCTCATCTTCTTTCCAATGCTTTTAAGCTACTTCTACATCTTCTTGGTATGCCATGGTAACCAGTAAAAGTTAAGTTTTCTCCTTGGGACACAAATATAAAATCTAGTGATAAAATAACCCTAGTGGTAACCTCAGAACTAATAAACAATTTTCGCTGATGTGGAAATAAGAAGGGGCTGTATGGTGAACATTTTTTGTTTTAATAACTTATTCAGCAAGTACTTATTGAGCACCAAAACTGTCAATCATTATTTTAGCCTTGGGGAACGTAGCAGTGAATACAAACCCCTCATGAAAATTATAGGTTGTAGTAGAAGGGAGGAATCTAACTATAAGCAAATAACTAGATAAAAATATAAAGTCTCATGAAGAAAAAATAAAATACAGTTCAGGGGATAAAATATAACAGGATTATGTGGCAGAGTTTGGTATTTTGTAAAGTGTGACTGTATAAGGCTTCTGTGATTTAGAACATAGGTTTTAATGAAGTGAGGTATGAGATGATGTGGGAAGAGTTTACATAGTGAAATAGTTTTGAATGCAATTTCAGATGATTCCAGAACTTTCAGAAGCCTAGCTATACATCCCATTCAAAACTGTGCTAGAGATGAAACATGGGATTCCAGATAAACACTCATCTATAAATGACATTAAAAACTGATGCCAAGAGGTCACACTGAAATGGGAAAATTTTCCAAGAGTTACACTGCATTTTTAAGAAAATATCTACAAAATAATCATTTTGCTTTCACTTTTCTCTTTTTCTTGCTTTAATATATTTAAAATATATGCCTTGCTTACTTCCAAATAGTCTTTAGACTATGAAATAGGTTTTTAACCAATCTCAGCATTTCTAATCTTAGATTTAATCCATCTTTCTCATTGCTATTGGAATTAAATGGTTTTTTTACATTTGCAAACTATTTTTTATATGTAATGATATTTTTATTTTTTAATTTGTTTTTAATTGAATCATAACTATACATTTATGGGGTAAAATGTGATGATGTCATATACAATGTCGAATGCTTAAATCAAACTGATTAACATAGCCATCACCTCACTCATTTTTTATGGTAAGACATTTAAAATTTACTCTTAATTTATTTTGAAATATACCCTTCTATTATGCACATTAGGTCAGATTCCACCAAATGTCCTCCCTCTTTCTACCAATTGCCCACCCCCTTGCCATTCCCTCTTCCTTCTTGACCCTCCCCCTTGCTAGACTGTAATTATATTTTATCCTTTATATGAGTGTGTTTATATATTGGTTTCATAATAGTATTGAGTACACTGGATACATTTTTTCCCACTCTTGAGATACTTTAATAAGAGGAAGGCATTTCAAGTCCATCCAAGTAAACGTAAAAGATGTAAAGTCTCAGGGGAGGAGCCAAGATGGTGATCTGTAGCCAGCTTTCTGCAGAGGTTCCCGTCCAAAAGGAGCGTTAAAGGACAAAAACTCAGCAAGAAAGCCGATGGTTTGGATCCGAGCCAAAAGAAAAGGTCGAAGAGCACACATCAACCCTGCTGGGGAGACCAGAGACCCCGAGGACACAAACAAAAAGGTACAGAGCACATCACCAAGCGGACGGGAGTCCCCTCCCCCATGAAGGAGGTTTGCCATACCTC
>CAUYRH010119280.1:0-21026 GCA_963574655.1 Perodicticus potto
CTGGGCCCGCCAAACAACAACGACGGCTGCAACCAAAAAATGGCCGGGCGTTGTGGCAGGCACCTGTAGTCCCAGCTACTTGGGAGGCGGAGGCAAGAGACTCCCTTGAGCCCAGGAATTGGAGGTTGCTGTGAGCTGTGATGCCACAGCACTCTATCCAGGGTGACAGCTTGAGGCTCTGTCTCGAAAACAAACAAACAAACAAACAAACCCAGCCCTGGCCAAAAACTAAAAAAAAAAAAAAAAAAAAAAAGAATAAAACATAAATAAAGTATATTGAAAAAAAACCATAAAGACTTTCTGGGTCTTCTTAAGTAATTGCTAAGATAATTGTATCTTAGATCCGGTGGATCTGAGCAAGAGCAAGACTCCATTTCTACTAAAAATAGAGGCAAGAGAATCACTTAAGCCCAAGAATCTGAGGTTGCTGTGAGCTGTGATGCCACAGCACTCTACTCAGGGCAACAGCTTGAGACTCTGTCCCCACCTCCCCCCCAAAAAATAGTTACTAAATTCTTACTGTCAATTCTGTACAGTAGCAGAGGTATTCTTTTAAGTTTGTATATTGAAAGAGAGCAGCCAGTACTTTTCCAGGAATTTGGAGGGCTGAGAGAGGGTTTCTAACTATTATTTCTTTGTTTATTTTGTTTTTTGTTTTTTAGCAAGAGGAAGAAGGGGGGGCTGAGGGAGAGAGGCTGACCTCTAATTATTTTTCTTACAACTTTCTCCTCTCAATATCTCCTAATATTCAAGTTTCTCATTCTTTTGAATCTCCAGTTTGGATCTCCAGCACCTAACATAGTTCCTCGTACATGGAAGGCATTCAAATTAAAAGGTTATTGAACAAATGAATGAACTTCCATGTGAACTGTGGAGGATCTAAGAGGTCCTATGTTTCTAGATTTTATAATAGTATGTCCTGCCTCACTTAGTCTCTGGATATTTATTTTGCCTCTCGTCAGGGAATTATCAGCTAGGCCTATCATCTATTCACAGTCCTTTAGAGTGCCACAGAACTCCCAAGGGCAACATAGTGAGACTATCTCAAAAAAAACCTCTGGTTATTCATAAACTTCTTCAATTTCTCTTTTCCGTAATTGGACATATTGACAAGAACCCTCTACTTTTCTCATCCAAAGCATAGCTCCTAGCCCACACAGGGGAACTCAAATGTCCTGGGAAAAATGAGAATTGTAATGTAAAGTGTGGGCAAGAAGGTTAAGAGCCAAAGAAAAGTGGACAATTTTTTCATTTATTCAGCAGACGTTTACTGAATGCTCAGTCTGTGCCATACACAGCAGAGTCCCAAGCATATAGTTCCCTCCAGGGATGCATAAACTCAAATCCAGTGGGCTGTTTTCAGGCTAGGTTTGTATGTTTAAGTTCAGGAGGACTTTTTCTCTATGGCAGATAGATTTTTTGCAGTGTGTATGACTTATATATCTAAAGCACATACTATACCAAATTGGTTTATTTATTTTTTTTTTTTGAGGCAGAGTCTCACTTCATTGCCCTGGGTAGAGTGCCATGGTGTCATAACTCACAGCAACCTCAAACTCTTGGACTCAAGCCATCCTCTTGCCTCAGCCTCCTGAGTTGCTGGGACTACAGGCACTCACTACAATGCTGGGCTAGTTTTTCTATTTTTAGTAGAGACGGGGGTCTCACTCTTGCTCAGGCTGGTCTTGAACACCTGAGTTCTGGGGGATCCACCTTTCTCGGCCTCCCAGAGTGCTAGGATTACAGGCATGAGCCACCACACCAGGCCCCAAATTGTTAACCTCTTAATCAGACATTTGATCCAAAAATGTGTATTATATGGTGGCTCATGCCTGTAATCCTAGCATTCTAGGAGGCCAAGGCGGGTGGATTGCTTGAGTTCAGGAGTTTGAGACCAGCCTGAACATAAGGGAGACTCGGTCTCTAGTAAAAATAGAAAAAAACGAGGCAAGAGGATCGCTTGAGTCTGAATTGGAGGTTTCTGTGAGCTATCATACCACGGCACTCTAACCACGGTGACAGCTTGAGACACAGTCTTGAAAAAGAAAAAAAAGGTATATATATGCAAAAGGTATTTATGCAGAGAAAAAGGTTGAAAGACAATATTACTGGTAATTTCTTTTGATAGAATTCCAGAGAACATTTAATTCTTCTTCAGACTTTCCAAATTTTCCAAATATTTTTACAATAAACATGTATATTTTTAGAATTAGGAAGCAGCTGGAATAAAGAACTTGGACTTCAGTATTAGCTAGATTTGAGTTTGTCTTAACCTCTAGCTCTGCTGCCTGTTAGCTGAGTGACCAGGGCAAGTTACTTAACCACCCCTAAGGGGTTAGAAGAATATCTACTCACAGGGTGTTTTTGTTGTTGTTTGTTTGTGTTTTTTTAAACAGAGTCTCAGTTTGTCACCCTTGGTAGAGTGCCGTGCTGTGGCGTCATAGCTCACAGCAACCTCAAACGCTTGGGCCAAGTGATCTTCTTGCCTCAGCCTCCCAAGCAGCTAGAACTATAGGCACCCACCACTGTGCCGGGCTAGTTTTTTTTTTTTCTGTTTTTAGTAGAGACAGGGTCTCACTTTTGCTCAGGCTGGTCTCAAACTCCTGAGCTCAAGCAATCCACCTGTCTTTGCCTCCCAGAGTGCTAGAATGGTAGGCGTGGGCTACTGTATCCAGCCCAACTCACAAGGTTGTTGCAAGGAGCAAATGATATAATACACAAAAGTCGCTTAGCACAATTTCTGGCATATCAACAGTAATAGCTCTTGTTATAGATTTTGGTCTGATAAAAATGTTATCTTTAAATTTTAAAATAACCTTTCCTTAGGGAAGGAAAAAATGCTAATAAAGCCCATATCTAATTTCCATTATTACTATTATTTTTTTCCAGTTTTTGGCCAGGGCTGGGTTTGAACCCGCCACCTCCACTACTACTACTTTGAGCCACAGGCGCCACCCCATCCATTATTATTTTCTTTTTCTTTCTTTTTTTTTTTTTGAGACAGAGCCTCAAGCTGTCACCCTGGATAGAGTACCATAGCATCACAGCTCACAGCAACCTCCAATTCCTGGGCTCGAGCAAGTCTCCTGCCTCCACCTCCCAAGTAGCTGGGACTACAGGCGCCCGCCACAACACCCGGCCATTTTTTGGTTGTAGCCGTCATTGTTGTTTGGCAGGTCCAGGCTGGATTTGAACCCGCCAGCTCAGGTGTACGTGGCTGGCGCCCTAGCCGGTTGAGCCACAGGCGCCGAGCCCATTATTATTTTCAAAAAGAAAAAAATAAAAACAGTAAACTTAAAGTCATACCCAGAATATATGTTTTTTAATATTTGATAGTTATCGTTTTATTTCATTTTTTATTAGATCATAACTGTGTACGTTACTGCATTTATGGGGTACAATGTGCTGATTTATACCCAGAATATTGAAAAAGTGAAGGAGTAGAAGGATCAACTGTAAGAAACAAGATAATTGAAATTCAGGAAATTAAAAAAATTCAGGAAATTAATTCTTGTTACTTTCTGAAAAAACAAAGCAAAAGCACCTCCCCAAATCCTAACATTGCCACCTTAAAAAAGGCAAGAAAACAAGCATTGAACAGACCCACACTGAAGGGGAGCTGCTGTAGCCGTGCCCCTCACAGTTTTTTTGGGTTTTTTTTTGTAGAGTGCTGTGGCGTCACAGCTCACAGCAACCTCCAACACCTGGGCTTAGGTGATTCTCTTGCCTCAGCCTCCTGAGTAGCTGGGACTACAGGAGCCCGCCACAACTCTTGGCTATATTTTGTTGCAGTTTGGCCGGGGCCGGGTTCGAACCAGCCACCCTCAGTATATGGGGCCGGCGCCCTACCCACTAGGCCACAGGCACTGCCCCTTCATAGTTCTTTAATACAGTGATAGTGAGCAGGAAATAATTCAGCCAAACTGTTTGGACTTATATCAAGAACATGGTGGGCAGCACTGAGTTGTGGGCAATCCCTAGTAGATGGACACAAACACAGAGGACCTCAGCTTCTCCATAGCAAATTGGCAGGTATATTGTGAAACCTGGTCACAAATTTTATAAACTATCTGGGATTTGCATGTCATATTTTAATTACAGCAGCATTGAATCAGGTAGGCCAAATTTATACCCGTATTTGGGGGAGGGGGGGTTCCTCTGTCTCTCTTTTTTTTCTTTTTTCTTTTTTCTTTTTTTAATTGGTTCGTTTCTTCCCTTTCTCCTTTCCCTTTTCCTTTTCCCCTTTCCCTTTCCTTCCCCTTCCTTTCCTTGCAGTATTTGTTACATTTTCTCTAATGGAAAAACCCTATTTGAATCCCAGCTCTACCGTGTACATCTGATTTGTGACTCTGGGTCACAAAACTTAACCACTTGCAACCTTCATTTTTTTTTTTGAGACAGTCTCACTTTGATGTCGGGACCCCTATGGCCTGGTCTCAGTCGCTGCAGGAAGGAACCAGGTGTGACACGGATTAGAAGTACAAGCTTGCGAGAGGCGGGCTAACCTTAGTTGCAAGTTAGCCCCGAGCCCCCTCCACAACGGCTATTTATTAAGGTTATACACAACAGGTGTAGAGCGTTAAGGTGATTGACATGAACAGGTGTGGAGAGTTAAGGTAATTACATATGAGGGCTGCCTGAGTAAGGATTGCCACGTGCTCTCCTCACGTGTTCTTTCCCCACAGCCCTCATGAAGAACTACTAAGCATTAATGTTTAACACATGCTTACTAGTGAGTGACTAACCTTATCTCATTCCGGAACACTGAGTTACTTGGGGGATTGCCCCCAAGCAGGAAACGTCTCTAGGCTTGCCAGGAGACTGTCTCGTTCTCAGTGTTTCCTTTTAATGTGATAAGAATCAATAACGTTGCAAGCATGGTGTCCATTCCTCTACACTTTGTCACCCCTAGTAGAGTGCCCTGGGATCTTAGCTCCTCTAAGTCTTGGTCCCAAGTGATTCTCTTGCCTCAGCCTCCCGAGTAGCCAGGACTACAGGATTCCACCACAACACCCATCTATTTTTAGAGATGGGGGTCTCAATTTAGCTCAGGCTGGTCTCAAACTCATGAACTCAGGTGATCTGTCCACCTTGGCCTCCCAAAGTGCTAGGATTACAAGGGTGAGCCACCATGCCCAGTCTTTGCAAGCTTCATTTTCTCATTTGTAGGAGTGAATGGTAGTTTCTTCTTCACCAGGAGGCTGTGCAGATAGAACGAGATGAAGTATGTGAAAATCTAGACCTGAACTAGATTGTCAGGACCACATGTTATTTCCCACTTCCCGTGGTGATCCAAACTGAGAGACAGAACCAACCCAACTGTGCAGTTACTGAGCATAGTTACTACAGTGAGGTGTAGCCCACAGAATAGGCTTTGTGCAAGGGATGGAGGCACTGCACAGAGTGCCTTTCTGCATCAGAAAGGGGACTGATGCCGCTCCTGCCTTCAGGAAGCAGCATCACTAACCAGCCTTTCCACCCATTAGGCTGTTAATGGACGTTTTAAATGGACAATGATCTCATCTGCTTTCTTGAATGACTGTACCACTAAAGTTTCTAAATATAAACTTAAACCATGATACCCTTTACACATACACACACAGACATGCATACATAGTCCTTGAGTCAGAAGAGTGATTTTTTTCACCTGTCACAGCTTTTTTCCAAATTTTTATTTATTTTGAATTTTTTTTTTTTGAGATAGTCTTAAGCTGTCGTCCTGGGTAGAGTGCCGTGGCATCACAGCTCACAGCAACCTCCAATTCTTGGGCTTAAGCAATTCTCTTGCCTCAGCCTCATAAGTAGCTGGGACTACAGGTGCCCGCCACAACAGCCATCTATTTTTTGGTTGTATTTGTTATGTTGTTTGGCAGGCCTGGGCTGGATTCGAACCTGCCACCTCCAGTATATGTGGCTGGCGCCCTAGCCGCTGAGCTACAGGTGCCTAACCTATTTTTTTATTTTTATTTATTTGTTTTTATTGTTTCAGGTTAATTGAAGGCACAAAGAATTAAGTTACAATGTTTGCATTCATTAGGTAAAGTCCCTCTTATAATTATGTCCTGCCCCTAAGAGGTATGCCACATACCCTAACATTGTGCCCATTAAGTGGGAGCACACCCCTCCCCCTACCTCCTCCCCTCTCCCTGCTCCCTTGTTCTCCTGCCCCCCTCCTTGAATTGACTTGAGTTTTCTCTTATGTAGGTGTGTATTAGATCATCTACTGGTTTCATATGAGAATTGAGTACATTGGATTCTTGCTTCTCCATTCTTATGATACTTTACTAAGAAGAATGTGTTCCAAGTCACTCCAGGTTAATACAAAAGATGTAAAGTCTTGTTTGAGTTCCTTGAGAGTTCCAATGAGACTTTGCATCTTTGGTATTACCCTGGATGGAAGTGGAACACATTATTCTTAGTAAATCATCACAAGAATGGAGAAACAAGAATCCTATGTACTCAATCCTGATATGAGGACAATGAATGACCTAGTCCATGGTGGGGGGTGGGGGAAGGGGAGAGGAGAAAGAGGGAAGGAAGGTTGGGGTGGGGGGTCATGGTGTGTAGCACACCTTTTGGGGGTGCGACACAATTATAAGAGGGTCTTTATCTAACAAATGCAATCAATGTAACCTGGCTCTTTGTACCCTCAATAAATCCCCAACAATAAATGAATAAATAAATAAAATGTAATTCATCATCAACAACAACAAAAAGATGTAAAGTCTTCATCTTTTTTTTTTTTTTTTTTGAGACAGAGCCTCAAGCTGTCACCCTGGGTAGAGTGTCATGGCATCACAGCTCACAGCAACCTCCAATTCCTGGGCTCAAGCCAGTCTCCTGCCTCCGCCTCCCAAGTAGCTGGGACCACAGGCGCCCACCACAACGCCCGGCCATTTTTTTGGTTGCAGCCGTCATTGTTGTTTGGCGGGCCCAGGCTGGATTCGAACCCGCCAGCTGAGGTGTACATGGCTGGCGCCTTAGCCCGTTGAGCCACAGGCACTGAGCCGTCTTCATCTTTTTTAATGGCTGAATAGTATTCCATGGTCTACATATACAACAGTTTGTTAATCCATTCCTGGGCTGGTGGATATTTAGGATATTTTAGCAATTGTAAATTCAGCTGTAATAAGCAGCTAGTGCAAATGTCCTTATGGTAGATGCCTAGTAGTGGGATTTCAGGATCAAATGGCAACTCTAATATGAGTTCTTTGAGGAGTCGCCATACTTTCTTCCAAAAAGGTTGTATTAGTTTACAGCCCCACCAACTATTTATTTTGAAAAATTTCAGACATACAGAAAAGTTGCAAGTAGTACAACACCACCACGGTCTATTAGATTCATCAATTCAATTTCACTGCATTTACCTTCTTTCTTTGTATTTTTAAAGAATTTTTTGCTGAACCATTCAAGAGTTAATTATAGACACTGTGACACTTCATTCGGAAATACTTCAGCACGTGCCAGTCGAGGTGGCTCACTCCTGTAATCCTAGCACTCTAAGAGGCGAGGCAGGTGGATTGCCTGAGCTCACAGGTTTAAGACCACCCTGAGCAAGAGCGAGACCCTGTCTCTAAAAATAGCTGGGCATTTTTACAGGCGGGCATCTATAGTCCCTGCTACTCGGGTGGCTGAGGCAAGAGAATTGCTTGAGCCCAAGAGTTAGAGATTGCTGTGAGGTATGACGCCATGGCACTCTACCCAGAGTGACAAAGTGAGACTCTGTCTCAAAAAACAAAAACAAACAAACAAAAATCTTCAGCACATTTCTCCTAAAGGCAAAGACATTCCTCCTACATAGCCATAAAATATCTCAGAAAATTTAACATTAATACAATAATAGTATCTAATATATATAGTTCATATTCAGATTTTCCCAATTATCCCAATAATATCTTTTGTAGTTTTTTTATTCCAAAAAAGAAAAAAGGAAAAAGAAATTACAAATTGCATGTAACTGTTATGTCCAAAATTCAGCCCTTTTCCCTTTGAAGCTAAAGCTGTTGTTCTCCTGTTTATTTTATTTACTTCAATGGGTCTTACAACTAAATGTAGGCCCCAGCAATTTTCATCTTTATTTTTTGTATCTTTTTAAATAGTCTTAGAGACAGAATCATCTTCATTTTTGATCTATATATATTTTTTAAAAGGTAGCTTATACTGAATATAATCCCACTATTTTTCAGTTCTTAGCTTTAAACAATATTTAAATAAATAATAATGTTAACAGCTTACACACCGTGACAGGTCTGGGCAGGGAAGAAGGCAGCTTAGGGCAAATTCAATTCAAAGTAAGGACAGAATATCCAGGTGACAGGATGTGTTTGAGATGGGACCCAAGTCTCTCTTTAGGTAAGGTAAAGTCACATTCAAAGGGGTGAGAGCGGAAGTCACAAAATGAGTGATTTTCCAAGAGGAGGGAATATTCCGTGAGAAGTGCCAGTATGACTTTGGGAAATTCCAAGCCAGGGGAAGAGCATCAGGGCATGCTGGAGACCCAGAAAAACCAGGAGAGTAAGATGTCCTAGTAGGCAAGGAAGGATGGACTGCACAGGCAATAAGGAAAAGGCAGTGATTCCATCCCTGAGCTGCTTATGGTTGTAATTCAAGATTTGAATGAATTCTCAAGAACTGAGCCAAGTGGGGGTCTCTGGAGCCTAGAGGTATGCCAGCTAGAGTCAGATCAGATAGCCTTCTAGGAGGGCAGGGTGGAGGCTGGGCTAGGGCTGCAAAGTCCCAGACCTCAGATCTCCTGAGGCAAGACTCCTGTAAATAGGGAAACAGGGGAGGCGCCTGTGGCTCACTGAGTAGGGCGCCGGCCCCATATACCGAAGGTGGCGGGTTCAAACCTGGCCTCGGTCAAACTGCAAAACAGAAAAATAGCTGGGCGTTGTGGCCGGTGTCTGTAGTCCCAGCTACTTGGGAGGCTGAGGCAAGAGAATCGCCTAAACCCAGGAGCTGGAGGTTGCTGTGAGCTGTGTGATGCGCGGCATTCTACTGAGGGCGATAGAGTGAGACTCTGTCTTTACAAAAAAAAAAAAAAAATAGGGAAACAGGAGCAGGCAACAGGAACTGGGTGTTGGTGTGAGGGGCGGGGGATCCAAGAATAATCATCAGGAAGGGAAGCTGCTAAGGAGACCATGAAGGGACAGCTGGAGTATAAAAGCCAATTCAGTTGGAATGACCAGGGAACAAACGGAAAGAATCTGTGTCCTTGACAACACTGAGCCACTGAATTAACCAACTCCAAAACCACCCCACCACTATATTTATTGTTCTGTAAAGTAATAAATTTCTGTTCCTTAAAAAAAATAAATAAATAAATAAATCAAGAAACTCCCTAAAAAGTTAGCTACCAAAAAGTTAAAAAAAAAAAAAATGAAGTAAACATATCAAATAGGTGGATCTAATAAGGGGTGCTACAGTGATTTCAGCAAATGCACTCAACTTGTTAAGGAGATCTGATACATATCGTTAGATTTAAAAATTCATAAAAAAACAAGCTTATTAGCCAGTAATTGATGATTTTAAAAGGACCAGAAAGAAAACCAGAAAGCCAGACCAAAGGAAAATCTTTAGGCTTGATGCCTGTGACTCAAGCAGCCAAGGCGCCAGCCACATACACCTGAGCTGCCAGGTTCGAATCTAGCCCTGGCCTGCCAAACAACAATGACAGCTGCAACCAAAAAATAGCTGGGTGTTGTGGCGGGCTCCTGTAGTCCCAGCTACTTGGGAGGCAGAGGCAAAAGACTCGCATGAGCCCAGGAATTGGAGGTTGCTGTGAGCTGTGATGCCACAGCACTCTATCCAGGGTGACAGCTTGAGGCTCTGTCTCAAAAAAAAAACAAAAACAAACAAACAAAAAAAACCAAAGAAAATCTGCTCTATAGGCCTTCAGTTTTTTAAGACATAGCAATATAAATATAAACAGGGTATCCCAAAAGTTGCTCCTAAAGTTGCCATACATAGGAAAAATGGGAAATTGTAGCTAAATGTACCTTTATTTACAAAATATTCATTACAAAATTTTATAAAGAATTTCGTAGAGTATATTTTGTTAACATGTAAAATTTTGTATCCGCCTATGTATATACACAGTCACATGTCATCGCTTAACAGAGGGGCGCTCACAGAAATGTGGTGTTAGATGAGCTCATCACTGTGTGAACGTCGTGGTGCGTCATGGTGTGTGCTGACACATACCTGATGGTAGAGCCTACTCCACACCTAGACCATATGGTGTTGCCTGTTGCTCCCAGGCTACAAACCTGCACAGCATGTCCCTGTTCTGAATACTACAGACGACTGGAACACATAATTGTATCATAACCTTACAGGAGCACCCTTGTCTGTGCACTTTGTGGGTGACTGAAGCGTAGTGACGCAGCACTTTACACTACACACATTAAGTGGAGGCGCACGTGTATATGGTGTGTGTACGCCCGTACGTATGCAAAATTTGCCCCATGAAGGAGGCGCTGGTGGATGCGGAGGCATTGCAGGCTGTTCAGGTGGTGTGAGCAAGGAAAAGTAGGATACCAAATGCTGAAGGTTGAAGAGTTTTGAGGTGCTCTCGACAGCTAAGGAGGGAATTATTGCCAGAATAACTCTATGGAATAAGTAGAAGTGTCACAGTACACTGGTAGTAATGTGGTTTCAAGGCAATGTGAGTTCTGTCCCGGAGGAGGGGTGTTGTGCTCTGCCTCTGTTGTCCTTCTCTGTGCAAATGCTTCTCAGCAGAGACTGAATCATCAGGGGAGGTTGTTAAACCCTTATTCATCTCTAGGCAATTAACCCCACAGCACTTCAGTTTACCAGCACTAACCTTACTTGTTGTTTACAAGACTGTTAATGAGTTCATCGGATTCTAACTTGCAAATTGAACTCTAAAATTTTCAGTCTTTGGCTTTTAATTATTATGAAAACAGTCTGTGCCAGAGTTATGGAGAAGGAAAGGGGAAGCATATTTTCACTCTCGAATTAATGGGACAATTGTTTAAATGAAACATCTGTATTTCACTTAGAGAATGTAGTATTGACCCCATGCCTAATTCCGCAGATCCCCTAATTCTTATGTGGGGGTGGTAGGGATTTTAACAGCTGCACATTTCCAACATGGTACTCCCTAAAGGGTGTCGAATGACTGGGAATGAAGTTTTGGTGACTCTGAATGATTTATTCAGCCACTTAGTCATCCTTGTTCCACCAGGGGAAACAATGACAGGCTTTTGTTTGTGTTTCTGCATGTAGTGTGAGGGACAAAGAGAAGCAAATATCCGTATAATGAAATCTGGGTCCTCCTTTTCACCCTCAAAAGAGGTCTTTATCTTCAAATTACTATATCATAAAAATAGAATATATACTGCATTGTGGCCCTTTGTTTTCACATGTCTGCCCGGAAAGCTGTTGTTTTTTTTTTTTCCATGCATGAATATGTCTTAATCATAAAATATTCAAACATTACAGAAATATTCAGAGCAAAAAACAGTCTTCCTTCACTGCCGCCATCCAACGCCCCCTCAAATCTGGCCCCTACAAAAAAGTTCTTTTAAAAAACAAAAAACAAAAAAAAAACCATTAAACTTCCATTACCCTGGTTTGGGGCAGTTTCATAAGAACATAAGGTGTATTGCGAGCAATAGGAAAGTTACAGAATATGGGAAATCTGGATTCACTGAAAATGAACCCTACTGTGGAGCATAGCTCCAACCTTGCCAAGGAAAATTGAGGCAGAGTGTCTAAATACAGACCAGGGTAGTCCTCTGCAGAAAAGGCACAGGGCCAGGAATATTTGGGTTTGCTTCTTTCTGCTCCTGCCACTAGCTAGCAGCATGTCCTTGAGCAACTTTAGTGTCCCCAGCCATAAAGTAGGCATGATCCCAGAGGTGTGAAATGAGATGTGAATGCAAAACACCTACCAAGTGCCTGAATGCTAGGTCTTCAGCAAATATTAGCTTTTCTTCCCACCTCCAGATGAACTTTGCTGCAGCTAAAGTGCATAATGTTTTATTCCTGCTAAAGTTCTAGTTATTTCTGGATGTTTATGGGGAAAATGATATTTTTCTATTTTGATCCTATGATCTTACTTTGTATCTGGTTTATAAAATATAAAAAAGAGCATGCTGGTTCGGAGCTCTGGTAGCACAGTGGTTATGGCGCCAACCACATACACTGAAGTTGGTGGGTTTGAACCTGGCCCAGGCCAGCTAAACAACAATGACAACTACAACAAAAAATAGCCGCAAATTGTGGCGGGCACCTGTGGTCCCGGCTACTTGGGAGGCTGAGGCAGGAGAATCGCTTGAGCCCAGGAGTTTGAGGTTGCTGTGGGTTGTGATGCCATAACACTCTACTGAGGATGACATGGGGAGACACTGTCTCAAAAAAAAAAAAAAAAAGCATGCTTGCTCTCCTGCCATGCTGCTCAGAATATGTCAGTATTTTACAGAATTAATTAAAGGATGGTATACAGGGTGGCACCTGTGGCTCAGTGAGTAGAGTGCCAGTCCCATATACCGAGGGTGGCAGGTTTGAACCCGGCCCTGGCCAATCTGCAACAAAAAACTAGCCGGGCCTTCTGGCAGGTGCCTGTAGTCTCAGCTACTTGGGAGGCTAAGGCAAGAGAATCGCCTAAGCCAAGAGCTGGAGGTTGCTGTGAGCTGTGACTCCATAGCACTCTACCGAGGAGGACTACAGAGTAAAAGTCTGTCTCAAAAAAAAAAAAAAAAAAAAAAAGGATGGCCTACAAATAGGTCTCCATTGCATTTCGGATCAGGCAATGAATGTGAATATAGGCAATAGTGTTCAGGATTAAGACATCCTGATAATCATGGAGATATTTAATATTCTCTCCCCAAAACCTGTATTATTAGGTAAACAATTCAAAGAATAAGCTGAATAGTTGGGGAACACTAATACAAAAATAGTGAATTTTTAAAAATAGACTGTAGTTTTTAGAGCAGTTTTAGCTTCACAGTAATATTGAGCTGAAGGTAGAGTTCCCACACCCTCTCTGCCCCCATACATGCATGGTCTTCCCCACTAACTACATCCTGCACCAAGGCGGTACACTCCTTACAGATGAACCTCCCATGACATCATTATCATCCAACGTGCACAGTGCATATTAGGGTTCACTCTTAGTTTTATACATTCCATAGGTTTTAACAAATGTATGATGACATGTCTCTGTCGTTATAGTGTAGTATCATACCGTGCAGTTTCATTGCCTAAAAATCCTGTGTTGTGACTATTCGTCCCTCTCTCCCCTCTCGTCCCCCGGAACCTCTGATCCTTTTGCTGTCGTCAAAATTTTGCCCTTTCTAAAATGTCACATACTTGGAATGATACAGTATGCAGCCTTTTCAGATTGGCTTCTTTCACTTAGTAATATGTATTTATGGTATATCCATGTCTTTTCATGGATTCATAGCTCATTTCGTTTTAGAACTGAATAGCATTCCAATATCTATAAGCACCCAGTTTATTTATTCATACAATGGAAGAACAGACATTTTGGCTGTTTGTATGTTTTGACAATTATGAACAAAGCTTCTATAAACATTTAAGGGTAGGTTTTTGTGGGGACATAAGTTTTGGACACATTTGTTTTGACAATTATGGATAAAGTTGGTGTAAACATTCATCTAAAGGTTTTGGTGTAAACGTAAGTTTTCAACTTGTTTGTCAAATACCTAGGAACACAACTGCTGGATCATATGATAAGGTAATATTTAGTTTTGTAAAACACGACCAAACTGTTTTCCAAAGTAACTGTATTGTTTTCCATTCTCATCGGCAAGGAATGAGCGTTCCTGTTGCTCCATATCCTCGCCAGCATTGGTGTTGTCAATGTTCTGGATTTTGGCAATTCTAATAGGTCTCATTGTTATCTTGATTTGCATTTTCTTAGTAACACATGATGTGGAGAATCTTTTCATACACTTATTTGCTATCCATAAATCTTTTTTGGTGTGGTGTCTGTTCAGATTTTTCGGCCGTTTTTCAATTGGGCTGCCCATTTTCTTATTACTGAGTTTTAAAAATTCTTTGTATCTTTTGGATAGCAGTCCTTTATTAGATACATCTTTTGCAAATATTTTCTCCCAGTTTGTGGCTTGTCCACTTGTTCTCTTGAAATTATTTTTATATTATTTGTGTAATATTAATTCACATGGCTATTTGGGAGTTCATAAGCTTTAGTTTGCCTTACCAAGGAAACTGTTCTCCAACCTTTCAACAGTCAAGTTCATAATAAACTGAAATTATCTCGCTGTGGATTTAAGATTGAAGACCTGGGACTTCTGAAGTGACATTTTCTGCAAGTCTGTAAAGCTTAGAGTGTCCTCTACTGGTTACCTTCTGGAAAACCAGGCAGCTAATGGTTCAGAGGACTCCAATTTTTGAAATAACACCATAAATGATAATCTGTATGAGTGACTTTCTGAAAGAGAAAGCAGTGATCTTTTTTTTAGTACCAACTTGATTCCTTAGTCAGAAGTGTGTCTAAGACACCAATTTAAATGTGAATATTGAAATGGAATAAAGCAGCCAAAAAATATTTAAATGGATATTACATTTTGAAAAATATATTTTTGTTGGGGCTCATGATTGTAATCTCAGCAATGTGGGAGACATAAGTGTTAGAATCCCTTCAGGCCAGGAGTTTGACACCAGCCTGAACAACATAGTTAGACCTCCATCGCCACAAAAAAGTAATTTAAAAAATTAGCCAGGTATGGTGGCACATACCTATAGTCTAAGCTACTGAGGAGACTGAAGTAGAAGGATTGTTTGAACCCAGAAGTTCAAGGTTGCAGCGAGCTATGATTGTGCCACTGCACTCCAGCCTGGGGACCAGAGGGAGACGCAGTTAAAAAAAAAAAATCCACTTTCTTTGAGCGTATCAAAATTTAAAGGAAGGTGCCAAAGACAAAGATAAAAAACTATGCATCGTTTAGGGTGGTGCCTGTAGCTCAAAGGAATAGGGCGCCGGCCCCATATGCTGGAGATGGTGGGTTCAAACCCAGACCCAGCCAAAAACTGCAAAAAAAAAAAAAATTGCATAAATTTGTATTTTCTATTCTTCTTTTCCTGCTTCTCCTTGTGCTAATGGCCAGCAGCCTTCCTGACGGTCTTCAAGGGACCCAAGGACCAATCAAGAACAGTTATGTTTATACTTGTATATCTGCAAGAATAGGTATGTCAACCATTATAGCTGACAAGGACTTCTCATGTGGGCTAGCTCACTGCTTTTCACAGCAGAATCCTTATCTTTTAGTACAATACAATAATACAATGTGCAATATTACAATAATACAATATTGCCCACAGTCTCTACACATTTCCAGGCATTCATTCATTCATCTATTCCACGGTTATTAAGGACTTATAATATACTACACACTGTCTAGATATCATGAACATGTATCAATTCTATCAGATATGGGTTCAAAATATAGTCATCTTGCTCTTAACATTAAAACTAAACAACTCTGGCTGGGTGTGGTGGCTCATGCCTGTAATCCTAGCACTCTGGGAGGCTGAGGAAGGAGAATCACTTGAGTTCAGGAGTTTAAGAGCAGCCTCAGAAAGAGCAAGAGCTCAGCAGTTTAAGACTATGTCTACTAAAAATAGAAAAAAATAGCCAGGTGTGGTGGTAGGATCCTATAGTCCCAGCTACTTGTGAAGCAGAGGAAGGAGGATCGCTTGAGCCCAGGAGTTTGAGGTCCCAGTGGGCTATGATGATGCCATTGTACTCTAGCCTGGACAAATAAAACTCTGTCTCAAAAACCAACCAATCAACCAACCAACCAACCAACTAACCAACAAAAACCCTCCAAAACTAAATAACTCTGACCCTCTGAGCTTCCTATTCCTAGAGCATGTCTTTTTTTCTCTTCCGCAGAATTATTCTCTGTAAGCAGACTGTGGGACCGTCTTCTTGACTTACCTATGGGACTCTGCTTGGACTATGGGTATAGGCCCGTGGTGTCATAGCATATAGAAACCTCAAACTCTTGGGTTCAAGTTATCCTCTTGCCTCAGCTTCCCAAGTAACTGGGACTACAGGTGCCTGCCACAATGCCCAGCTAATTTTTTTTATTTTTAGTAGAGATGGGATCTCTATGCCTGTAATCCCAGCACCCTGGGAGCCCAAGGCAGGAGGATAGCTTAAGCTCATGAGTTGGAGACCAGCCTGAGAAAGAGCCAGACCCTGTCTTTAGAAATAGCCAGCTGTTGCAGTAGGCACATGTAGTCCCAGCTACTTGGGAGGCTGAGGGAAGAGGATCACGTGACAGCTCGGCACCCGTAGCACAGTGGTTACGGCAACAGCCACATACACCGAGGCTGGTGGGTTCAAACCCAGCCCAGGCCAGCTAAACAACAATGACAACTGCAACAAAAAATAGCTGGATGTTGTGGTGGGTGTCTGTAGGCCCACCTACTCGGGAGGCTGAGGCAAGAGAATTGCTTAAGCCCAAGAGTTTGAGGTTGCTGTGAGCTGTGACGCCGTGACACTCTAGCAAGGGCAACATAGTGAAACTCTGACACAAAAAAAAAAAAAAGGGTGGCACCTGTGGCTCAGTGAGTAGAGCGCCGGCCCCATATGCCAGAGGTGACGGGTTCAAACCCAGCCCCAGCCCAAAACTGCAAAAAAAAACGTTGGGAGGTGCCTGTGGCTCAGCGAGTAGGGTGCCAGCCCCGTATGCCGAGGGTGGTGGGCTCAAACCCAGCTGCGGCCAAACTGGAAAAAAAAACAAAAAAGTAGATTGTATTATGTTTCACGTACTACACTAAGCATTTTACTTGTATTATCTCATTTTTTTTTTTTTTTTTTTGAGACAGAGCCTCAAGCTGTCACCCTGGATAGAGTGCCGTAGCATCACAGCTCACAGCAACCTCCAATTCCTGGGCTCAAGCGAGTCTCTTGTCTCTGCCTCCCAAGTAGCTGAGACTACAGGCACCCGCCACAACGCCTGGCCATTTTTTGGTTGCAGCCATCATTGTTGTTTGGCAGGCCCGGGCTGGATTTGAGCCCGCCAGCTTAGGTGTACGTGGCTGGCGCCTTAGCCCGCTGAGCCACAGGCGCCGAGCCTGTATTATCTCATTTAATCCTTCATACCAACCTAATAGGGATGAAACTTTACTTTACCATTATATACATGAGAGAATGGGGGTTTAGAGAGATTGGTCTGTGCTATTCTTACCCTTTCCAAATCCTTCATATCTCCTGCTTTCTGAGGTTTAGAAAGGGACTATTTTTAGTTATAAATACATAGATGTTCTAGTTTCTATTTGAAAGACTATGTGCATTTATTTAGCAGCAAAATTATTTAAATGACTTTTCTTGGAGATATGGAGAAATTTGCCATAGTTGACCTAAACGGAAAGTACTTTTTCTCAGATACACTTTCATTGCTCTCATTTTAAAATTTTGAAATCAGAACCTAATAAATGCGTGTATATGTAAAAATTAAAAAAAATTTTTTTTGAAATCAGGGCCGGGCGTGGTGGCTCACGCCTATAATCCTAGCACTCTGGGAGACTGAGGCAGGTAGATTGCTTGAGCTCAGGAGTTCGAGCCCAGCCTGAGCAAGAGTGAGACTCCATCTTTACTAAAAGTAGAAAAACTAGCTGGGTGTTAAAAATAGAAAAACTAGTCGAGTGTTGTGGCGGGTGCCTGTAGTCTCAATTACTTGGAAGGCTGAGGCAAAAGCATCACTTGAGCCCAGGAGTTAGAGGTTGCTGTGCGCAATGGCACTCTATCCAGGCAACAGAGTGAGACTCTGTCTCAAAAAATAAAAACAAAATAATAATAATAATAAAAAAATAAAAATAAAAATTTGAAATCAGGATGTGCTTTAGAGTTGGTGTGACTATTTAATACACTGCTTTTTTTTTTGTTTCTCCTAAATGCTGTTGATGCATCTTGGAATTACAGGAACACATTATGTCAATATCATGGCCCTTGTCTTTTACTTCCCTATGGTGTGTTAGAGAATGTGATGACTCTCACAATAAATATGCTTCATACAGCTGGACTTACATCCTGTTGTCTTTCAGGAACTTGCTGGCTTTCTACCAGACCTATACATTTATAAAATGCATCTGCAGAATTAAGCATTTGTGTTTTAGAGAGGCTAAAGTACTTTACAGACTTTGGTTTCCATTCTGTAGTAAATAGAGACGTCACAAGAAGTCTGCTACATGTCAAAGAAAAGACCATTTATTTTCCTGGAAAAGGCTAGTTTTTTGTTCGTACAATAACTAAACACATTTACTTAAGGACTTACCCTTATCTTCATCCCATCATCATTATCATGGTCTACATTTAGCAAAGAAAAAAGTCAAAACTAGGGTGGTGCCTGTGGCTCAGTGAGTAGGGCGCTGGCCCCGTATACCGAGGGTGGCAGTTCGAACCCGGCCCTGGCCAAACTGCAAGAACAACAACAAAAAAAATAGCTGGGCATTGTGGCGGGCGCCTGTAGTCCCAGTTACTCAGGAGGCTGAGGCAAGAGAATCATCTAAGCCCAGGAAATGAAGGTTGCTGTGAGCTGCGATGCTAGGGCACTCTACCGAGAGTGACAAAGTGAGACCCTGTCTCTAAAAAAAAAAAGTCAAAACTAACTCCAGTGTTAGTTAGAACTACTATAGTTTAGCAGCACATTTAAAATTAATTATGAAGATGAAGCCCTTTGGGAATAAGTTCAATGGCCTGGAGCCAGTAAAGAAAGAACTAAACTTTTCTATCAGAAAAAAGAAATTTGAGAATTAAAGCAATAAAGACAAGTAAGTTAGCAAAGTGAGGAGGCACAGGGACTGCAATTTTGCCGTGAGTTATAAGGTCACCTGGAGGTGGGGTGACTTTTTCTAGAGACAGGGCCTCGTTCTGTCTTCCAGGCTGGAGTGTAGTGATGTAATCATGGCAGCCTCAAACTCCTGGTCTCAAGGGATCCTCCTGCCTTAGCTTCCCAAGTAGCTGGGACTATGTGTGCTCGCCACCAGGCCCAGCTGGGGTGCCTTTTTTCTAAATGTGCCCAAAGGTACTATATGGACCCTGAGATGGACCTGGTACAATGACTACAGCTCAAATGGAAGAAACACAGGATGGTTTCTCCATAAAACCAGTGGATCAGACATTTTTAAGTTCAGAAATGTTAAAATCCAATGAAGGTCAGTTTGTGTTAGAATGTCATGCCCTCTGGGGCTGCCTTCCTTCAGTAATAATACAGTGTGGATAAGTGGTGTTTCAGAGAGAAAAGACTGATACAGTCTCAGGAAGACGAGGAGAGAAAAAAGAGAGGAGAGATGCTGAGCAGTGGAGTAATAGCATTGCTGGAAGCAAGACCTCAGAACCAGAGGACGCCCAGAAGAAACTGAGCCCCAGAGTATCCCCCAAGAAGCTGGGGATGGGTATTTGAGCCAAATGTTATTTGGATTTCAAAGGACTTGGGACATCTATGATGCTGACATATGTATTAGCCACATATAAACATCATTTTAAATCATTTGCAGAAGTGAGTTCTGAGAGGTTAACTGATTTGCTCAGGGGAAAAACAGCACATCCATAATTGGACTGTGGCTCTTGGAACTTCTGCTTTCTTCCATGAGAGAGTAACAGGCACTATTTGCTATCCCGACTTTAAGATTTTTTCTTTCTTTTTTTTTAGAGACAGAGTCTCACTTTGTCACCCTTGGTAGAGTGCCATGGCTTCACAGCTCACCGCAACCTCCAACTCCTGGCTCAGGCAATTCTCTTGCCTCAGCCTCCCGAGTAGCTGGACTATAGGCGCCTACCTCAACACCCAGCTATTTTTTTTGTTGTAGTTCGGCCCAGGCCAGGGGCGGGTTTCGAACCGGCCACCCTTGATACACAGGGCCGCACCCCACTCAATGAACCACAGGTGCTGCCCCTGACTTAAAATTTTTTTTTTAATGGAAAAAATATCTGAAACAATTTCAGACAGCACAGGTCAGTGACCCCTGAAAGGAAGTGGCAGAGCTGAGCCTCCTGGCTGTCTTCGCCTACTTCCTGGAGAAAGTTTCCAGGCAGCAGCACACAGAGGGGTTGGGGAGTGAGTGGAGTCCTGAGGTCTCTGAGTTGAGGAGACATAACTGAGAATTTGAGAAAACTAAAGTGGCCAGAATTTGCAGAACTGAGCTCTGGGGAGAGAGACGGAGGTAGAGATGAAGATGGAGAGAAAGCGTGTCTGCACCAAAGATTTAAAGAACCTTCCCCTCAAGTGTTCAGCTAGAGTTCTGATCAGCTCATGCTGGTAAGAAAACTAACAAATCCAAGGTGCGCCTGTGGCTCAGTGAGTAGGGCACTGGCCCCATATGCCGAGGGTGGAGGGTTCAAACCTCCCCCAGCCAAACTACAAAAAAAAAAAAGAAAGAAAGAAAGAAAACGAACAAATCCAGGGGGGAAACCACCAAAAAATAGTAGGTGGAATGATTGCCAAAGCTCACCTACAGGACTGGTAATAGTTTATGTTCTCAAAAGCCTGAGTAGAGAAACCTCACTATCGGGAAAACCACAGAATACTCAGAAGGGTTTTGCCTCAATATTGGGATCCAGTTAGGCTGGGCACAGGGTCTGACACCTGTCGTCCAGCGCTCTGGGAGGCCAAGGCAGGTGAAATTCCTGAGCTCTGGAGTTGGAGACCAGCCTGAGCAAGAGCAAGACACCATCTCTGCTAAAAATAGAAAAACTAGCCAGATGTTGTGGTGGGTTGCCTATAGTCCCGGTTGCTGAGGCAAGAGGATCTCTTGAGCCCAAGATTTCGAGGTTGCTGTGAGCTATGATGCCACCATGGCACTCTGCCTAGGGGAAAAAAATGAGACTCTGTCTCCAAATAAAAAGGGGATCAAATTAAACTTAGATTTTTTTTTTTTTTTGAGACAGAGCCTCAAGCTGTCACCCTGGATAGAGTGCTGTGGCATCACAGCTCACAGCAACCTACAATTCCTGGGCTCAAGTGAGTCTCTTGCCTCTGCCTCCCAAGTAGCTGGGACCACAGGCA
>CAUYRH010119285.1:0-43218 GCA_963574655.1 Perodicticus potto
TGGGCCTGCTAAAACAACAATGACAACTGCAACAAAAAATAGCCAGGCATTGTGGGGGATGCCTGTAGTCCCAGCTGCTTGTGAGGCTAAGGCAAGAGAATCGCTTAAGCCCAAGAGTTTGAGGTTGCTGTGAGCTGTGATTCTACCCAGCTGTGATTCTATGGCATGCTACCCAGGGCAACAGCTTGAGGCTCTGTCTCAAAAAAAAAAATTAACAAATATTCATTGAGCTTCTACTATGTAACAAACTGTGTGTGAGGATCTAGGAATAGTAGTGAATAGCACTGTCAGGCCCCTTGTCCTCAATAGAGAATAGAGAGTTTAATAAAAATAAATAATTATAAGTGTGAAGGGGTTACAATTTACAGACACAATTCAAGAATGCAGAAGTGTGACTTAGACTATTTTATTCAAGCTTTGCTTTGGAATCCCTGTTTGTATAGATGGGAAATTCTCAGTCTTACTACTTGCAGGTAACTCCGTCACTCCTAATATAAAACATATTTTAGATCAATAGTTAGTTAATGTACAGATTTATACTCAGTTCAAAGTTCACATTTATATCCGGAATATGTTCTCCTTTCAGGAACTTTTTCCCTTATTTCCCAAGGATGGCATCTGGTTGCAGCAAAAATTTATGCAAGTGGCATCATAACATAAAGAGGAGAAATGCCTAATCCACATGCTGCCCATGTCCTGATGACTTCCACTGAGACGTCCTATCCTTCTTGCAAAGGAGTATCAAAGTGGTATCAAATTAGCAATGATTTCATTGCCATTCTTTTTTGGATGTAATTTGTTCCAGTTACCATGACTGCATAATATGCCACCCCAAACTTAATAGAGTAAAACAACAAGCATTTTATTATCCTCGTTGGTTCTATGATCAAGAATTTGAAAAGAACACAATGGGGATGACTTATCCCTGCTCCTTTATGTTTGGGACCCACATGACTATGACTCGGAGTGACTTGATAGTTGGGTGGCTGGGATCATTGAACATCTTCTTCAACTGCTTTATCATAATATAGTCTGTTTTCTATATAGTTGCAGGAGACAATGATTTCTGACTCTACCAAGGACCTCCCTAAAACTAATAAGTGAATTTAGCAAAGTAACAGAATATAAGATAAACATAAAATTTAATTACATTCCTATATACTGGCAGGGAGCTCACGCACAGCAAAATTAAAAACACAGTAACATTTATGATAACTCAAAACATTAAATACTTAGGAGAAAATCTAATAGAACATGTACAAGAATTGTATGCTGAAAACTATCTGATGCTGATGAATGAAATCAAAGAATATGAAAATAAATGGAGAGATGCACTATATTCATGGAATGTAAGACTCAACAAATATGCCAATTCTCCCCAAATTGATAAACAAGTTTAATGAAATTCCTATCAAATTCTAGCCAGCAATATTTTTATAGACATAGATAAGATTATTTTAAAATTTATATGAAGGATGAACTAGAATAACTAAAAACAATTTATAATTTAGATAAAGGAGAGTAACATGGGAGAAATCAGTTTACCCAATTTGGGGTCTTATTTTGAAGACTCTGGAGAAAGATTTTGTGAAGTATGAAAGTATTTAAATGTTTAATATTGTTTATACAAATAAATGATGGTATTTATGATATGTAGATTAAACATGTCATTAAATCTGTAAGTTTATTACACTCTTTTTGGCAAAGGCAAATACACAGACCCTTTATGACAACAGTGCCTGGAATATTCTTCCCAAAGTGATTACTTTGAAGTCACATTATGCTTTTTTCCTGCTTCCTAGTGCTGTATTCTCACATGTACCTGCCCGACATTTTTGTTGAATACCATTGTTACCTGAAACTCAACCACATCCTAACCTGTCTTTTCATTTTCTTTACAACTATATCCTGATCTCTGATCTTCCTATTTCAGTTTAGCTCTTGCTGTCTTGACAACCTCACTTTCCTGAACCATGTCAATAGACTTTCACTGGGGGCTCTACTATTACTTGGTTCTCTTTCAATCCATTTTGCTCACCAAATCCATCTAGCTAAAACACCACGTTAAAAAATAAATCGCATCATTTATTTCAAAAACATTCAATATCACTTATTTTTTCATAAGATAAAACTCATACCATTTAGCTTAGTATTTTGGGCCCTTCCAATCAACCCAAATTACCATTCCGGTCTTCTTTCTAATTTTTAAATCCATTTCTCTGTTTTACAAACTACTTACCACTTTTTATCCTTCGAACATAATTTCTGGAGATGATGGAAATGTGCTAAGATACTTTTTACCCAGGAAAAGGAATAGGTTTTTTTAGGTTGGGAGTAGGAGAAAGAAAGATTTTATTTTTACACATATGGAAGTGATATGCCTTTGAGTAAATTAAAATTTTCTTCTCAACTGACTTACCTGAAGAAAACACAATGTTCTCATTCTAATGGGCATTGAGAAAGGGTAAGAGGTATAAAAAAAAAAGGAGATTGGAATTGGGGGTGGTCACTTGACAATTTTTGAAGATAAGAGCTTCTGACTGCACTACAAAATAAACTGACTGTAGAAAAGTGATACTTCAAGTTTACAGTAATTTGGGAATTACTCTGGGCTATTTTACCAGGAAAGAAGGTTTTGATGTCTACCTTCAAAAGGCATATCCCTGGAGGAATAAAGACATAAATGGAACTTCCCAGGGACTTATATTTTATTATTTCTGAGGTCTTGCACTTGTGGAATTCTTTATGATTTCCAAATAGTTTTCCTGATCATTAGCTCATGAGATTATCTAAAGGTCATGAGATTAACATATGGTAGATAACATTATTGTCATTTTGAAGAAAATCTGGATACAGAATTTAGCTGACTTATTCAAGAACATACATTTGAACACTTGAATTCAAGAACCAACATTTTGATGTTGGCTTCCAGTGCTGATTTCAATGTTCTTCCTATTACTTTGAATTTGCAAAATGCTAAAATCACTCATTGCTTGAACTGTCCAGTCTTGACCTGTGAAGTAGATGTTTTCAGGTTTATCTGTAGAAATTAGTTTTTTACTTGCAGAGGTGAGTTTCCCCTGGGAAATCCTTGGCAAAGTTTTCATTGCGTACACTATTCAAATATTATTTACATTGGTTTTTGGTTGAGGGAAAAAATAATATCCTGCTAATTCTTAACTTTACAATTCAAAGAAGTTTGACATATGCAGTAATCCAACCTTCATTTCTAAATGTTTATTTTTTATTATAAAAGTAATGAATGTTCATTATAGTAATATTGGAAAGTGTAAAAATGCGAAAAATAGAATTTATTTTTATTTTTATTAAAGTTTAATTTGCATACAGTGAAATGCACAGATCTTATGTGTACAATTTCTTAAGTTTTAAAAGGTGTTCACACTTGTGTGGCCAAGATAGCCCTCACATCCCTTTCCTATGTATCTCCATCTTCTCTTCCTCACTCTAGGCAGCCACTATTCTTATTTCTATCAGGAAGACAGAATTAAAAGAAAACACTCAAGTCCCACCACGCACTGACAATCACTGTTTGACTGATCAGCATTTTTTGACACCACTGACTTTTCCGTTTGTAATACTCCATCGTGGCTTGGCTTCTGAGGCATAACCTCGTCTCATCATTCCTCTCATCTGCCCGGCTGCTACATCTCTGTCTCCTTTGCTCTGTTTTCCTCATCTTCTCGACCTGTAACTGAACAGGGTCAGCATTTGGATCCTCTTCTCTGTCCCATCCGCATGTTCTTGGTGGTGATCTCATCAAGTTGCACAGTTTCCAGGGCCACCTCTACGTGGACAATCCTCATATTTATATAGTAGTTTTGTAAGTGGTCAGTGGTTTATTTTCCAAACAGCAGGGCATTTAGGCTATATTTTAACTATTGTTAAAAACACAGCAAGGAGCATCTTTGTATATGAAGGTGGCCACCCTGTAGTTACAATACTGGATTAATACCCAGGAATTGCTAGGTATTGAATATGAACATTTTGAGAATGTAGCTACATATTGTCAGGTTACTTGTCAATAGGAATGGATCAGTGTATACCATCAATAGTACTAGCAATAAAATTATTTAGAGATTATTCCCAAACAGGTTGAATTTTATTAATAACTTCATAGGAGTGATAAGTAAAAGATTAACCCAATGTGGCTTATATTTATTGGAGTTGAAGAAAGTATTTGATATAAATTAGTTTAGAGTTCATTTTCTATCATTAATTATAAGTCAGTGCAGATATCACCACTCAATGCTATGCCCACAGAACTAGGATGCCATACAGTCAAACTGCTTAGATAATAAGCTTTGGAAACATAAAGACATGGGTGTGATTAATGGTTTAGTCACTTAGTAGCCATGAATTTGAATAATTCATTTAACATTTTTGAGCCTTAATGTTTTCATCTATGAAATGGGGGTACTAAAATCTGCCTTGCAGAAATGTGAAGATTAAATGAGATGAATCTTAGATCACTTGACAGAAGATTGGCACTCTGAAATGTAAGTTCCTGGCCTCCCTTCCAAAGTCACTTCCTGTTCTAGGTTTAGATTCCCATCCTGCCCCACATGCAAATAAATTGTAAGCAAGACCTATCTCTTGTTGATTGCTCTAGGCAAGGGAGACGTCATGGCAGGATGTGGGCAGTATCAGGTAGGGATTGCCATAGGGGGACTGAGTCTGGCTGAAGTCTTGATCCTGAAGGGATGGAGTTAGAGATAGGGAGGGGACAGCAGGGGAGACAACACTCCCCTGTTAGGGAGGCAACACTCTGAGAAACCATGTGCTTTTTTTTTAAACCAAAATAAAAATGGGATCATATGTGTATTTTAATCCAATGATAATTTCTGAATATAAAAATAATATATGTTGTTTGTGGAAAATGTAAAAAGAACACAAAGGAGGAAACCTTAAAAATTACCCATAATCTCACTGCTCTCCCCTTTCACGTTTGAGTGTTTTCTCAGACTTTACCACATATTCTCCTTTTTAATGTCGTTCTCTTTCCTGATCAGATTTTGAGCATCTCAGGCTGTTTAATGTTTTTCTTCTTAATTGGGGGCCCAACTGAATGTAGTTCTCTCGTAAGATTAGGTTAACCCTAATGCTAACCCTAACCCTGCCTTTTAGGTTATATAAAGCAGAGGAGGAAGGGAACAGCCATGGAAAGAACAGAGACTGGCGAAGAGTCAGGAGACCAGGAAAGGAGAAATATTTCCAGGGGGCAAGTGATCTCCTAAAAGGAAACACAGCATGTATTACTCACAAACCCGGGGTGACCAGAGCTCTGACAGCACTAAGACAATGTCTTCTATTTGCAAGGCCAGATTCCTTCACTCACTGTTAATTCATCCCTCTTGGTAGTGCTGGTAATAAAACTTTGAATAACAGCAATATGAACTTTGACCCTTTTTATCTTTGCATAGTCTAATGGGGTTTTCCTTTTTCGTGCCATGGAAAGCAATGACTAAATCTCATCGCCTTGTCATCTGCTTGAATTTTGAGATCTTTTTCCTTCTTTTATAATGATGTGAAATTTACCATGGATAATTTTTTTCCAAATCAATTCTTCTTGATGTATTCAAAACTTAAGAGAAGGGCTATTATGTACTTTCTTTTTGAAAAATTGTTCAGATTCAGAGTGTCTCAGGAGGAGGGAGAGCATGAATGTCTCTCCTTAGGGGCTGAGACGGATGTGTCAGCCCTGGTGTTTTTCTCTTTCCTGTGTGCCCACCCCTTCACGTTGGCTCCGACACAGTGCTGTTTCTGACTGAAGGCAGAAAAGAAGATGGAAAATGTGGCGTTCTTCACATAACTCCTCTCCTTCGAGTAGAGTAAATTTTAAAATTATGTCATAGATCCACCCTGGACCATAGTTTTCCTCCACTTTAACCCCACGCTGCGTTCTGCTCATCAGCCTCGGGATCTGAGTGCCCAGGTGACAACAGTGTTGTAGCAGCCTTCTAACTGTTCTCTTTTCTCACTTTCCTCACTTTTAATCACAGAACAGTGTTTCTACATCAGTCCTTTCTTTTTATCTCTGACTGGTCATTCTGTTTAGCCCTGTAGAGCCCCTGATTGCACACTGCCTGCTGGGCGAGGGCCTTGAGCTTTGCCGCGTATTTATTGGTTCTGTGCTCTGGGCAGGGTTCCTGCTGCCATGACTAGATCACCAATAACTATACTCACCTTCATTTAGCCTCCCGGATGCCTTTCATCCAGTGCTCAGGAGCTTCATTTGTTAAATTTATCGAGTCCTCATTACATATCAGGTGTTGCTCTGGGTGTCTAGTACACGTGAGTGAACGAAAAGATGAAGATCTTGCTCCCTCTGTATCTTGCTTTCCGGTGGATGCTGTAGGAATGAGAGATTATCATGCTTGGCCAGGGACCACTGTGCCCCATCAGACACCAAGCAGTTCTCCCAGCCACGTTCTCTGAGGTTTATATCTGTAGTCTCCATCCAATTTCATCTTGCTTATTCTATACTCTGCTCATGCAATCTAATAAGTTTTGCATATGCTTTGTGTCTAAATCTCCCTCAGTTATGGCAGAGCTTGCATTGATAAAATGTTTTCTTCCCCCACCTCTCATCCCTTGTAATGAAACCTCTTGTGGGCTAAAGGGATCCAAGTGCGTATTTGCATTTGACAAAACCAAATGGTTCCTCCTTTTGATCAATTAATAGCAAAACTTTGGGTCATTGAAAATAAATGCATGCCATCAATGCTGTGCCAGACAGAGATTAGGATCATGACACAATGAGAAAATAATCTTTGTGCCTGTAGAAACAATTTGAATTTGTGAGTGTTGGGGTGGTCAAAAGCTTCTAAAGTAAAATTCCTTAAAATGTGGAGCCTCTAGAAATTAGTGTTGAGAATAAACTTCAGTTCTCTTTGGGATTGTCCGAGATGCCCTGTACTTGTTTGTGCTATTTGTATTTCCTTTCTTCTATGTGGTTTCTGGCATCATTGTGCTATTTTAGCTCTTACTTAGCCATACTCCCTGTTGAGATGCTAAAATATCCTGAAAGTGGCAGTACTGATTTTTTTTTTTTTTTTGTATGCCCAGGAGGTGGATAGCGCAGGGTTGATTTGTAATGACACTTACTGTAGAGTAAATTTTTAACTGTAATGATATTTTGGGCTGCTTGATCCCACCAGATTTGGAAAAGTTTGAATTACCTTAAATAACTAGAACACAGTCACTCCTATGTTACCCCTGAGACATGCTCACTGAAGCAAGGAAATTAATTCAGATATGCATCCAAGCTTCATTGAATTTTAATCTAAGGGTTTATAGAATTATTTACTGATATTTAGGAAATGAAAGTTATTCCATGAGGACAATCTGATTGTGGTTGGCAACAAGAGCAACTCCACAGTTCAATGTTTGTGAACCTCTGTTATGTTTAAGGAAACTATAGCGGATTAGCAAATGACTGTACTTTCTTGGATACCCTTGTCATCAAGAAGTGTGATCTAATTACCTGTAATGTCACCGCTTGAACCACAGGCCAGCCTGTGACTACCTTAACCGATAGAACACAGTGAAATGATGATGTTCCAGTTCTCGCATAGCTTTTCAGTGGCCTGAAGGTTTTGCTTCTTCATCTTGGAGCCCTCAACTGCAATCTAAGTCTGACTGCCCTCCCTACAAAAAAGGCAGTGGAGAGAGGCTCAGACACAGCGTGCAGAGGGAGAGAAGCCCAGTTGAACCTAGCCTTTCAAGCTGTTCCTGCTAAGGTGAGTGAGTTAAAAGTCAGCTTGCAAATAAATCATCCAGCCCCACATACCCCAACTGATGGCGTGTGGTTTAGAGATAAACCACCCAGCTAAGCCTTTCCCAAATTCTTGACCCATAAAATTGAGAGCAAAAGGAAATGGTTGCTTCAAGCCAGTACGTTTTGGGCAGTAATAGGTAAAGGAAAATGAAAACTTCTGTTTGAATTCAAGCTTATACTTTTTAGATATGAGGTTTTATTTATTTATTCACCTATCCACCTATCTATCCACTAAGCATTTACTGAGAGTTCATTATATTCCTGATGACACTGGGCTAAACCTAAAAGGAAGATGTAATAGAATTTTAGCTTTGCACCGATTTAGCTTCAAATTATTCAGGAAATGATTCTTCTTTGTCCATATTTTTTCTTCATTTATTTCAAATACATTCAGCATCCACCATGTTCTGTGAAAGGTATAAAGTTTCAAAGAAATAGTGATGTCTAAGACAATGTGGTCTATATCCTCATGGGACCTTTTAACAATAGGGAAATGCAAAATAAAAGTTTTTCTTCTTCCAATCTATAAAATAGGACAATAAAACTTCATTCACAGGATTTTTTCTGAATATTAAATGATATAATGAGTGTGAAACCTTTTTGTAAGTAGTTATTCTTGACAAAAGTAAAATATTGTTGAGTCTTGATGATAGTAGCAGCAGCAAAAAAAGCTCTGAGATAAAGCAGGTGTTTAATACTCTCTGTGAAAATACAGCTATGTATGTATATATCATAAGGGATCACCTATAGCAGAAGTTACTAATTATTTTCGCTTTTGGACTCCTTACTGGAGTTTACATGTAATGGATCCAAAGAACTTTCAGAATTATCTTCAAGAAGTGTGTGTGTATGTGTGTATACACACACACGCACATATATGTTTATATGTGTATATATATTTATATGTGTGTGTATGTGTGTGTGTATATATATGCACATTATTTTTTTGGATCAGAGATCCAATGCTTTCATTAGATTTTTCAAAGGTGTTAGTGATCCTGAATGGTAATGAACCATTGGTCTACAGAAAAAAAGCAACTGTGATATATTAAAAACCTTCTAGTAAAAAAAATATTAAAAAAATACCTTCTAGGAGTCAAATATTCTGTTTAATATTTTCACCCAGGCTAGTCCACTTTATGTCTCCACTTTACAGAAAAGAAAGCAAGGCTCAAATTTAGAAAATGATGGGCTTGGGATTCCAATACAGCTCTTTTTAACCCCAAAGGTCTTTCTGTTATACTAGGTGTATCAGACAGGGGTCATAGTTGCAAGCTACAGTGACCAGTTTTGCTGCTTTAAACAAAAAGGAAATGCATGCAAGATACTGCAGCTCACAAAACTCCCAGGAAGAGTGGAGAACCACAGTCATGTCCCAGACTCCCACAATGTCTGAGAAATGGGTATGTTAGCTGACGGCCAACATTGCTCAGAGGTTAAGTGGAGAGAAAAGGAAAGGAAAGTTAACTTGAAAAATGCACTGTGTATATATGTTGGTGAATGTATTTCACAGAATAAATAAGAAAATACAGGTAGCTTATACTTCTTGTTCCTGCTTTAGGGCTCAACCCTTAGCAGGTGTTTCTGATGACACTGCTCCACTGCTCACTCAGTTGCCTTTGCCCTTAGCCAGTGACTCAGTTTATGCTGCTGAGGCGCACCAAGATCCTTCATTTTGGGAGACTGAACCCCTTGATTGCTGTGGGTTATGGTTTAGGACAGTGGTAAGTAAAATGTCATTACTGTTACAGTAACATGAGGTCAAAGAGATCCCTTGTTCACTGTTCTATGAGATCACTGGTTTGAAGTGGTGTGAAATGTAAACAAGAGTACTGAAACTCAGGGACAACTACCTCTTGCTTTATACATATAACGGAAGAAAAAGTTGTATGAGATACTGTAATAGTGTGTGAAATATTAAATAATATCACATGGTGGTGATGTTTGCAGACATCAGGAGGGTAGAAAATGCAAATCCAAATCTAGAAAGAATAGCTATTTCAGAAAGGAAAAATCCATATGTAATCCAGTGACTTACTGGTATCTAGGGATATAATGTCAGATCAGGGAATCAGGTTTCATCCTAATATAGGATCTGGGCTAGACTTCATGAGAGAACGTATGCATTGTTGAGTTCAGGCATAGCTTCATTCCTGCTCCTGTGAATACTTTATTATTTTTTTTTATAGACAGAGTCTCACTTTATTGCCTTTGGTAGAGTGATGTGGCATCACAGCTCACTGCAACCTCCAAATCCTGGGTTTAGGCGATTCTCTTGCTTCAGCCTCCCGAGTAGCTGGGACTACAGGTGCCCACCACAATGCCCGGCTATTTTTTTGTGGCAGTTTGGCTGGGGCTGGGTTTGAACCCGCCACCCACGGTATATGGGGCCAGTGCCCTACCCGCTGAGCCACAGGCCCTGCCTGAGTACTTTAATATTGAGTACTTTGAGTAACCATTTGGGAAAGCAGGATAGTCAACATCCACAAAGTAGCTTGTCTTATCCATTTTAATATTAAAAAACTGATTCTGTAGTGGGGCTTTTTGAATAACGTTCATGTGAAACACAAATATTATGTTTGGGTCCATTCTGAAAAGTTCATTCATTTACCTCTTCATTAAGTCACCTGGTTATGGTTCTCTAATCTTGTTCCTTAGAAGGCATCTACCACCTGATCAAACTACTAGTCAGTGCCCATGACACAGTATAGATCCTCCCATTGTGCCATTCCCTATCAGAGTGAACAAGATATCTCTTTTCTTCTACAACCTATGGGGAAAATTTCCCTACTCTTCTCCTTTGGTGAGCCATGGAAAAACACTTATGACTTCTGCCAGTATACTGTGCATGCCATAGCTTCTGTAAATCAGGCCTAACTTTTTTCCTACTCAATCAGTAAGCTCACCATAGAGAAAAATATCCCTCCCTCTGCCTGCCACCTTTCATAAAAAAAATACAGCTGGGTTATAGTTACTACATTACAAGGGGAGAATAAATTTGCTCCGATAGAGAGACCACACTCAGAAGAACAACAGTAGACAGAATCAATAGCTGATAAACTTTTGTCTATCCACAATTAGTCTTTAAGTACCATCTCTTATCTGTGTCTGCTAAGCACTAGAGTTAGATGAGATTGTGACAAAAATCTCCATTCCTGCATATTTGATGATAGTGCTATTCTGTATGACCACTTCAGAGATGTGGTATTATTTTATATTTACTTTTTTTGGTGGAGTATGTTTCTATCTGGCCTTCCTACCATATATTTTTTGTGAGGATTTTGGTAGCTTATACGTGTCAATTCTAACTACATAATCAAGATCCAGGGGAAAAAAAAAACAAACCAAGACAACTTCTGAATCTCTCTCTGCTAATCCAAATTCCATTACTATCCTGACCCTTATTAGCTTCCACTATGTGCAAATACTGCAGTGGACTCTGACACCCAAGAATTAGTGTTAACTCAGATCCAATGTTAGTTCTTGAACAGTTGGGGTTTTTTTGCTTTTGTCATTGCACTTTTAACGGTCACAGGCTCTTGGAAAGGTATAAGAAGAAGATCCAACCTTTAGGGCACAATTTAGATTTTGTTGTAGCATCCTTTATCGAGGGTATATTGCGTCTTCTTCATTTAGGGGTTATGAAGAAGTAAACTGATAATTAGACAAGGGGATCTTATTCTGTTATGTTGTCCTACATCAGTCCACTTATCGATGGACTTGAAGTTGTTTTGGTTATATCAGTCAAACAGAACTTGTTTATTTCTATTTCAGAGCCAGGAACCTTTGATCAATTAGCGAATACCGAAGATTCCTATAAGTATAAATCATTTCAATTAATCCTCAGCCTTTTTATTATTAGGTTGACCGCATAAAAAATGCTTCTGATTTTTAATGGCCAATTGACATTTGCCACCTTCAGAATCCTGGAATTAAGGAGCCCATTTCTATCGAAGTGTCTCCCAGCAACATCTCTTGGCTACAGAAAACAGCTGCAAAATAATTTTCAACAATACTGGTGTGCTTCTCATCAGTATGTTTTTTAATGGTCTCATTAATAGGAGCTCTGAGGACTCTTGGGAGACATATTTGGGGTTTTGTGGATGAATCACATAGAAAATATTCCTTTCAATATTTTGGTCCCTCATGCCTTTGCCTTACTTCCTCTATGCAATACCAGGAATTTAAGGCATCTCAAATTCATTTAGCATGGACCACTGAGAAGTTCATGTTTCAGTCTACTCACCAAACCAGTAATTAGAACCTCTCTTGGTTGATGGAATTAACACATTTAAGCTAGAGTGTTTGATAAAGGCACCTCTATCAATATATTCAGACAAAAGAATCATGTTCTATCCTCCTCCTTACAGTATTCCTGTATTTTCACCAACAGAAACTAGACAAGTGTGGAAACTGTCTTGTTATAAGCTCTCTTCTCCCAAGTTTTATTTTGTAATTTCCTCAACAACTTTGCTAAGTGAAGAAACAGAGTCTTTTAGCTGGCACTTGACTTTATCCAAAGCTCACATAGCTAAGAGGTGTGACTCCCTCACCCCTAGACTTCTTGTCTATTGATGTCCTGTGGGGACCAACCACTTCAGCCACCACAGTACTGAGGCAATGGGGCCCTCATCCAGGCTCCCCTTCTTAGGTGCGTAAGGGGGAGATGCCCACAGACTGGATGTTGTCAACTGTTACCGCAAGCTTGGCAAGTGTTGTGTCCAATCATGGAAACATAATCTGACCACAATGAAGTGAGTTGGTGGCTGATGGCATACCATGGATTTGTATGCAGACCTCTATGTTCTTCTTAGTAGCAGTTTTTGTGAATATGTGTGCCAGTTGTGCTGGAGTTCGAGAGTGATGTTTGGGAGAAACAAAGAAACATAGAAACATAGAAACATAGAAAGTTTGGAAAGCTCTCATTTGGAATCTACTACAACTGGCAGGAGCTCACCCTGTAGGAGCAGAAGAATCACCACACCCTGGTGCATCTTTTATGGGGTAATGGAGCAACTTTCAAGGATGTGACCAGTGAGACTCTTCTAGTCCAGTATTCTGTGGTAACCCTTGCAGAAAATACATCCTCTGGCCTTATTGGCATATATTGGAATTGGTGTAGATTTATGTATCAGATTTTTCATTTTTGTGAAGCCCCATCTTCAGTCTTCTGTAGCATTCTGTAGGATTTAGTAGTAGGGACAAAAATGGACAAATGATCATATTTATCTCTTCTTTTTTTTCAAAATAAAACTATAAAACTGTCATGTATTGAATATTTTCTATGTGCTACAGGGCTGTGATATACAATTTATATAATTATGCTTTTTAACCTCTGTCATAACTCTGTGAGATAGTTATTCTATTCATATAACTTGGAATTAAGATAAACAAAATATTTTTCCAGGCTGGGTGCAGTGGCTCATGCATGTAATCCTAGTACTCGGGGAGACCAAGGCAGACAGAGCTCAGGAGTTCAAAACCACCATGAGTAAGGGCCAGACTCCAGCTCTATTAAAAACAGAAAATCTAGCTGGGCATTGTGGTTGGTGATTATAGTCCCAGTTACTTGGGAAGCTGAGGCAAGGAGGATCACTTGAGCCCAGGAGTTTGAGGTTTCTGTGAGCTATGATGTCACAACACTCTACCTATGGTGACAGACTGAGACTCTGTCTCAAAACAAAAAAAAAAAAAAAACAAGACAAAAGCATTTTCCTAATACTTTATAGCTACCCAAGTAACTTAAGAAGGGTTTGAACCCAGTCTTCTTTCCCCTAAAACCTGGAAATTTTACCACCACTTGCTCAGAGTCATTATTCTGCATCTCATTCAAGTTAAAATAGCAGTAAGCCTCCCAGTGTGATGTGTTCCCTTCACAGAGCTGCTGTTCCTCACCTTTCTATGGCCTTGCAGCAGAAATGTGTGTCACCAAGTAGAAATCTGGACTACTGTTTCACTTGCGTCCACCAAGTGATTGCCTCCACCATTTCTCTGATGCTATTCAAAACAACACATAGTTTCCATGTCTCCAGAGGGGTTTCCCTTCCATCTGTATGGCCATATGTAGCTAGAAAATATATTTATCTTTTTTATACCTCTCCAGTGTAGTTGTAGGAAATTTAGAGGGATATTACTAAGGAAAGGAAGAATGTCTTTTGGTAGAGTGAAAGGTCAAGTGGATTGTTCAAAAATTTGTCTTTTTATGCAGCCTCTTCATATATTCTCCCTAGGACTGTGAACTTTTTAGTTAACCTGACCTGTCTGTAAACCTCCTTCCATGCTCCAGGGCTATGGGGATGCTCCTGTCTTCATTCTCAGCCTTGTCCTTTTCTGTCTTATTCTTTACTTGGGCTCTTCATCCCTAACTTTTTTCCTGCTGTATCCTTACATCCTTACTGCAGGAACAAAAGAAATATCTTCCAGATATTCTGGCATTCCTTATGTAAAATGGTAATTAAATATGTAAGTTGATTTTAGTAAGGTGATTAATACACTTTTATAAAGTGACTGTGTGTTTCTTCACATGTAACTATGTGTTAGAGTTTAAACTAAGTCCCTTCCATCTTCATAAAATTCTAGGAGCTGGGAGGTTTTCAATATCAATTCTATAGATGAAGATGAAATGATGCTTCAGTGGAGTTAAATAACCTACCTAATGTTCTACAGGCAAGAAATGACATCCAGGAGAAGACAGAGCCAGGACCAGAAGCTGTGTCTCTCTAAAGTCTATACATTGTTCATAGTGCCATATTGCCTTTTAATTTCAGGGCCAATAAAATAAAGTTGTAGCAATTTCTTATGTGTTATCCTTCTATCGCTGTAGAAATGCTATCTTCTTTTGGAATCAAGTTCCTTCTCTGATCAATTTTAGGAGTTAGGAAATTGTGCAGGTTGAAAGATCCCTTAAATTAATGCTACCCTTTAAAGAGAAAAGCTCTTTAAAGCTGTTGGAATCTGGGCTGAGAAAAACAATTTCTATCTATGTTCATGTTAGGAAAGCTTAACCCAGAATTACTCTTTGACTGAAATCATTGACCTCTCTCCCCTAACAGAATCAGTTGGAAATAAGTGTATGTCTATCCTTTGTCATATATGGTTTGTGTCCATAACAGTTTTATGTGTTAGGTGTCTGCATGTCCTAATGTGTGTATACATAAATGTCCTGGGGCTTCTGTTGGTATGAATTTCGAGATACCATGATTCGTCGCTGGTATGGTGAATACTGGTGAAATTTTCTCTGGCACTGTAAAGTCCATTTATTTAATGTTTCTTTGAAGTGCTTTCTAGTGGGCTTCAGAGATAGCAAATTTATTTTCCCATGATAACAAATGTTTAAACAAAGACACTTTATTATTTTGTGACATTGATAACATTTACCAACTAGAGGTTACTCCCTCATTAAACTGTGAGCTTTGAAATTTGAGATTATATTTCTGTGTCCACCCGGGCCAATCATGGAACTGGATGATCTGCATGATAATACTTAGCTTTTGGTTTCATTTAACATTCTTAAGAGGAAGGAAAGATACGTGTATCACAATTAACTGGACACTAACTTTTCCCTCAGTGATGACCTTCTGTGGCTTTAGTTTGGGAGTGAGTTGTCATTGATTCAACCAATAAATATTGGAATATCTACTACATGTTGGAAACTGTGATGGATATATGCTCCCATCTCTCAAAAATGTTCAAAGTCTAGTAGGGAGAAATAGATCAAAAAATAAAATACATATAACACGGAGATGTGTTTATAACACTTGGAGACTCAGAGGAATGAGGGGCTAAGTCTTTGAATTAAGTAAATGAGGATGGAGAGGATTTTCTTGGTAGACAAAGGGGAACAGGTTTCCTGGTTCAGGCTTGAGTGTAGGAGGATAAACAAGTACTTGGATATATTGGCAAAGTTCACAGTAACATGCTTTTGGAATAGAATAGAAAGGAAAGTGGGAAAGGAGGTAGGTGCAGGCCAGATAGGATTATTAAAGAGTTTGTGTACTGAGGTCAGAAATTTAGAATTAATTTAATAGACAAAGGGGTTAACATGAAGAGGTTCAAGAGGTCAAGTGAGAAAGATAATTTTCTCATTTCTTTTAAGAATGAGGGTTGGGCTGGATGCGGTGGTTCATGCCTGAGCTAGGCACTCTGGGAGGCCAAGCTGGGTGGATTGCTTGAGCAAGAACAAAACCCTGTCTCTAAAACAAACAAACAAACAAACAAACAAACCAGGCATTGGGACAGGTGTCTATAGTCCTAGCTATGTCTGTAGTCCCAGCTACTTGGGAGGATAATGCAAGAGGATCACTTGAGCCCAGAAGTTTGAGGTTGTTATGAGGTATAACACCATGAAACTCTACCTAGGGTGAAAAAGTGAACTCTAGCTCAAAGAAAAAAAAAAGAATGAGGGTAGATAATAGCAAAGAGATATTTATGAATAATTCTGTAGTCAATCAGGAAGGGTGTGTCATTAAATAACAAGAGACAACTAGTTCTACTTATCTCCTCTTCATTTTGATTAATATTTTACTTCCTTGATTAGAGTTAATTCATTTGAGCATTTGAGAAAGTGGGGCTTTGGATCAACCTTTTCAGGAAGGTAGGCAGGACTCCTGGCATTTTCTTCTTTATGATTTTTTTTTATTAAATAATTTACTGGTAATAAACTAGGGGGAGCCAAATTGTATCTATTGCCAGAATTTCCTAGGAGATTGCATCCTGTCCTTCATACACATTAGGAGTCTCATTAAGGATTTCATGTATTTTTCTTCTTCCATATGGTCTCAGGAGAGGAGGGAAATCCTGTCTGTTATATAATATAGCTCATTGCATAATGGGTCATTGCATATTTCTGCAAAGATAGAGGCCAAGGGAGCCTGGAAGGGAACACAAAATGGCATGGAAATGTGATGTGTCAGTGGAAAAGGCAGAGTCAGAGAACCAAAGAAGATAGAGAAGTGGGGCAACTATTTTTTTTCTTTCTACTTCTCATCAGTTATTAATTTTAAACTCTATAAAGCATTAATAGGATACAATTTTCAAAAGAGATGCAGGATTGGAGATTTTAAAACATGTAAACAAAAAATAAATAATATGAGATCCCTCTTTTGGAAAAAAATCTCTGTTCTCTCTAAATGTAATTCTGTTCATTTAATTCAACAAAGATTTGTTGAACTTTGCCTATGTGCCCATTCACCATCTCCTGGAAGAGCTGTCTATGTGAATCACTAGCCATGACATCATGTCGTAAGTTAGAAAAATGTGTAAAGTGCTGTGTGTACATAAATACACAGATGCTTAATTTTGCCTGATAGTGCTGGGAAAATGTTTTAAATAGAAATACTTGCATTTTTGAGCTAACACCTGAAAAATAAATTGGAATTTTCCAAGAATGATAAAGGATAATATAGGACTAGAAAACAGTAGGGACGGGTACATGAAGAATGCAAGTGTATGGCATGTTGTAGAAACCATTCAACTTCACATAGTCTGGGGAATCTATGTGGGAAGAGGCCTGGAGAAGATTTGAAGGTAGCATGTAGGTTAGAATTCTCTGGTTACAAGCAACAGAAACTGATGGAATAACTCAGGCCAAACATTCACAATTACACCTATACATTCATGAGCATACTCATACATATTTGCACACAATGTCTTGGAAACACTGATGCTACTCGCAGAATCTTAGGAGATGCTGAAGAGCCGAGATGTAAGAAAGGCAGGAATTGGGACATCAGAAACTGACAATGATCTTTTTAGGAAGCCTTGTGAGATAAACTTTGTTCAATGATTTCCCTTAAACATCAAAGTTCGGTAAAACAGCATCATATTGGTTCAATAGAGAATAGAGAGTCCTGTCAGGCTGTACCAGTTGGGGAGGGCGTTAGATTTCTCAAGTCAAATTTGATTGTGAGAACAGATACTGGTAAGAAAAATGGCAATGTGCATCGCAAGTAAGAAGGTGCCAGTTTATGAAGGGTCTAATACGTAAGCTGAGACTTCTGAGCATATTTTAGAGGTAGAATCAACATGGATTCATGGCCCATCATCAGTTGGGGGAATAGTAAGGGAGGAGTCAAAAAAGATAGCATAATTTTGCCTCAGATGAATACATGGATAATGAATTTGTGACTGAAATAGGTGTTAGAAACAGGTGATAAGTCCGTTTTGAGAAGCCAGGCAGATATGCAGGGTAAAGACAAACCTAGGTACAGAAAAATAATTTTAAAATACACACACACAAATACTGACAAATACTGAAATTTTGCAGAATAATACCATGCAGTTTTATTAAGCATGGCAATCCATACGTGTCTTATCCAAATATTACTGGTCAGTAGCCTCTCTTATTTAGAAAACCACCTAAAACAAGAAAGAATACCACCTAAAACAAAAATCTGAATGGTCAAATGGATATATTACTAAGACATTTTGGTAACAAAAATTCCCCTCAAGGACTTCTCTTGGAGACAATTTTACTTTAGAAATGACTGTAGTAAGTATCTACTTTCCTAGTTCATCTCATATTAGGAACAGAAAATTGTAAGTGAATATGAATGTAGGACGTATTGATACTGCTTTAAATGATAGTCTGATACTGAAAAAAGTAAATATAAAATTTCAAAGTTTCGAAGAGATCTAAAGTATATGAGGCTGACCCTGATAGCATGAATAAAGCATTCTTAAGCAGATGAAGACTCCATGAAGCCATGATTTTAATCGGGATAAGACACGTTATACTGCAGTAACAAGTAACATCAAAATCCCTAAGGACTTAATACTTCAAAAGACGGTTTCTTATGCAAAGGCTACTTTTGGGTGGCTCCCATGGGTTCTTAATCTGCACACAGAGGCTTATTAGTTCATCACTGAATACCATGGCAGGGAAAATTATCCTTGGAGGGCCTCCTCTGGTAATGAAGTGCTGAGCAAAGGCACTGGACTGAGCTACGCACCATATCCCTGTCAGGGTGCAAGGTGTGCAGACAAGTGCAACCCTCCCTTGTGCCAGAAGCAAAGTCAAGTTAGAGAGAGTGGGCACTAGTGGTTCCTGTGCTATAATCTAGGGTGATAATTAAGTTTACAATGATGCTAGCTAGCATCATCTCAGCAAAGTTAAATCATGTTTCATTATAATTTACTTTAGAAGAAAATAAAGACTATAGGTATTCCCTTTATTTTATGTATGGAAGACGTAGAAAGCCTTGGTTCATATTAACACTATCACCATCATGTATCTGCATAAGAGCTTCCAAGACTCTGAACAGAAAGGTTTCCATTACCTAGAACAAGGTTTGGAAAACTTTTTCTGAAAAGGGCCAAACAGAAAGTATTTTTCGACTTTGGGGCCATATGGTCTCTGTCTCAACCCCTCAAGTCTTCCACAGGAAAACAATCACAGACAGTAGATAAATAAATGGGTGCAGTTGTAGTCCAGTAAAAAGTGATTTAGAAAAATTTTTGGCAGGCAGAATTTGACCCAAGAGTCAAACTTTACCATCTATGATCTAGAAACTTCACTTGTGTCATCTCTGTAGAAATCCTAGGGCTCCCCAGGGCACTTTTTGACAACTATAAACTAGATGATATGCGAATCCTTTCTAAACTACCTTTGTGCTCCAGCCAAAATGGGTAACATTCTCTTCCTCAAATGCTGGTGTACGCCTGCGCGTTTATCTGCATTCTTCTCCCTCCCAGGAAGACCCAAATGCTTCTAAGTTTTACTCCTTCTTTGGGGCCCAGGTCAAGTTATCCTGCTTCTTTGAGGCTTCCTCTAAAGACTCCCATCAGCAGTGAGAACTATGTCCTCTGAACTTTGTGATACCTGGCTCAGCTGTGTGTTTGCCTTGTTCTTCCTTGTGGATATATTATTATTTACTGCTGGATTTTGAGTTCCTCAAAGGCAAGAAAAATGTCCTGGATTTAACTGTATAACCTAACATAAAATACATGCCCTGTAACCTCCCTCCTAATCTTGTACAAGCCTCCTGGAAGGTCTGGTCACACTCACACCTTCTATTTCCCTCCCTCCTGTTAACTCATTTTTAAAACATGACAACACAGCCCAGGAGCTCTTTTTTGCCAATTTCCCCTTGGTATTTTCCAATCAGAAATTGCCATTTTATATTTTCTTATCTGAATCTTTTAGCAGCATTGACACAAATGACCACACCCTTCTGAGATCCTTTCTCACCTCCCACTCTTCTACATCTCATTTTAGCACTACACACCCTGAGCAGCTCAACTCAGTCATCATCTCCTCCAGGAAACTTTCCTTATCTCCTCAAAGTGAGTGAGATACACCTACCCTTCTACTGAGTGGCATTAGCCCACTATGCATATGTCCAGTATTGCATAATTATTTGCTTCACTGTACTATAATTGTTGGTTAGTGTGTTAGTCTTCCCCTTCAGACTGTGAACTTTATTCAAGGTCAATGACTGTCATACTTGTCCATGTCCATCTGGCTACTGACTCAGAGTATAGAACATTATAAATTGTTCCTAGGTGTTGGTGGAAAAAATATTTTAAAATGAATGAATAAATGGTCTTTTCATAAGAATAATGTTTTGAAACAGCAATCCCATCAACATTCGGGGCTGGATAATTCTTGGTTGCTGTGGTTCGCTTGTGCACTGTAAGCTATTTAGCCACAACTATAAGCCAGCACCACCCACTCTCCATATTTATGGCAAAAATAAGTGTGTCCAGGCATTTCTAAGTGTCTTTTATGAGGGCAAAATAGTCTCCAATTGTGAACCATTGTTTTCAAACATCTTTACTCATTGATTATAGCTTCATGGTAGGTATATGTTTCAGCGGTTCTCAACCTGTGGGTCACAACCCACAGGGACTGTATTAAAGGGCCACGGCATTAGAAAGGTGGAGAATCGCTGTGTTAATTCTTTCTTTTCCTTCTCTCCTGTCTTGATTAGAACTTTATGTTGCCTGGGATAAATATTCAACTTGAACTATCTCAAACCAAAGGAGGAATCTTAAGGAGCCCAAGAAAATAAATATGGCTGTGCCTCAGGAACAGCTGGGACAACAACTATGGCTCAGTACACATCAGTGTCTACATTTGCTTGGATCAATCAACTTGGCCAGTGTCAGAGGACAAGGTGAAGCATGGGAGTGTCCACAGGAACCGAATGAATAGATTGAGGGATGGGGAGATTGAAAGACTGTTTTCAAAAGAAAGTGCCTGGTAGATACATGATAGGTTTCCACCAAACCTGTTTCTCTGATAAGACATTTATTTAATAAAAAGTCTGGAAATAGAATGGGTTCCTGGGGGAGAAAACAGCTGTCTTAAGTTAAGTAGGTGTCCCAACCCATTGGGTATTAGTTTAAAAGAGAAGCACAGAGACCATGGCCGTACTACAGCTCAGCTCATTCCATGGGATGTGGGGGGTTTGTTCGTGCAGGTCCCAGCACAGTCAGGAAAGGTCTGTCTCCCCAAACTACGTAATTTTGTGTTCCATGATCAGTCTCAATCCCAGCCTCAGTCTCTCCATCTGGGTAAGGGGCTATGACTCTTTTCATACATCACACAGCACATATGCAGCAGCTCTGGAGGATCATCTACCCTCAGCTAATTGTTGCCTCTTTCTTCAGCCACCGGCTTAGTGTATCCTCTTAGCAGGGCTGGTGTGTGGAATGCACGCATCTGGATATGGGCAAAACAGAAGTATCTGGGCTCCGTGGTTTCAATCCTGTCAAAATAGACGTATGTCTGGGCAACAAATGTGGAACCTTTATTCTGCTGAGGAGGAGAGAATGCAGAAAACTACCACCGCAGACATCATACTTTCTGCTCTAGTAAGGTTTTTTAAAGCCTGAAGTCCTCCTTGGGAAAGGTGCACATGGATTTCCTCCCTGGTGACCTGGCCTGCATTTCTCCTTTCCCACATTCTGGTGTGCTGCCTTCAGGGATCTCCCTAGATACCTTTTATCAATGATCATTGGCACAGCACCAGTTGGTTATTCCAGTAACTGCAGAGGGCATGCAGAGGAGGCACGGCGGGAAACTTGAAACATGGCCCAACCCAGGTTACCAAGACTTCTCCCTTGGTCATGGTGGCTTCTTGTGGAATGGCAGGGGTAGCAGGGAAGAGGATGAGGAGGCCTGGGTAGTGGCAACAGGAAGATTTGAGAAAGGAATTTTGGTGTTTCAAAAACGTTTTCTTCACAGCCTAAACAAAGATCAAGCTGCGTAACACCTCCGTGGGCAACTCCCACCCAGCTGACTCAGGAAGAGTTCAGCTCCCAGGCCTCTGACAAGAGGCTCCTTAAAGCCTCCACCACGCTCTGCATGCACCTCACCCCTTTCGGGCATCACCTGCTTCCAACCTTTCCTCGGTTGCTCATAAGCTATTAGGAGTTTGCCCCTCTATCCGGAGTCCCTTCCCCAGTGCTCTTCTCACATCCCTCTCCTATGTGAACCGTGGGGGGCCCTGCAGCTATGTGGTCCTCTTCCCCCCTGTTTGCCATCTGGTCTTGGCTTCACCCACTCAGGCACTGAGTGTCTTCTTTGTACCAGATACTATATTAGGCTCCAGGCACATGATGGTGAAAAAGACAAATGAGAAGGATTGTTGATTCCAGTAGGAGATGGCAGGGAAGAAGGACAATAAACAAATATAGGAATTAATTTTCCAGGTGCAATATGTAGTACATATTACATAGTACAAGGGAACTAGAGAGAGAACAAGCTATCAAGCCATGCAGGGTTAAATTTTAGTTACATGGCCGAAGAAGGGCTCTTTGAAAGTGTGATGTTTGAGCTGTGATGTGGAAGAGAAGGAGTCAGCAAAGTGAATCTCCCTTCCAAAATATAGATACTTATTTGTTGCATTTCACCATGTGGAATAAATCAAGATACAGGAAATGATTATTTTGCTACCAAACTATCTACCTGTCAGACTTCACAAACCACCCCTCTAATGCTTGAACGTAAAACAATTCATTCTCAGCATAGAATTTAGATGACCGGGTGGGGCCTGTGGTCAGTGAGTAGGGCGCCAGACCCATATACCAAGTGTGGCAGGTTTGAACTTGGCCCTGGCCAAACTGCAACAACAACAAAAAATAGCTGGGCATTGTGGCGGGCACCTGTATTCCCAGCTACTCAGGAGGCTGAAGCAAGAGAATTGCCTAAGCCCAGGAGCTGAAGGTTCCTGTGAACTGTGATGCAACAGCACTCTACCCAGGGCAACAAAGTGAAGACTCTGTCTCTAAAAAAAAAAAAAAGAAAGAAAGAAAGAAAGAATTTAGATGACCATTTCATCCCAGGGATGGGGACACACTTCCTGATGTAGCCCAAGTAACTTGCTTTACAAGTCCTGTCCTGCACTCTAATTGGCTCTGTAAAGTTTGGACAAGCCATTAATCTTCCTGCATCTTTATTTTTTAATCTGTAAAGTTAAGGAGGTTAAACTGCATGTTTTGTTAGAATTTTGTTTTTTAGTCACAAATTCTATAACTGAGATATTCTCTCATGAGCTGAGAATGACTACTGGAAAAGAACACCAGGGATAAAAACACAGGGAGAGGAGAAATGAAGAGATGGGATCAAAGATAAGGCCATGCGTCCATGAAAAAACAATCTCGTTTCCCAGTGGAGCTACAGCATGCCAAATTGGGGATAGCAAAGCATGTCAGGCCATCTAATTTATCTGGTTCATCTCATATATTTTAATATAATATGTCTTAGTTTAGTGTATGTCTTCTTAAGAGACCAAAGGATTGTTCATAAATCTATGAAGAAATTCTATTTCTATGCAAAATAGTATTATTTAATAATATATGCAGGCATAAATTACCAAAGTACTTGAATTTCTTTAAGTGCCCTAGTGCAGATTTCCTGGAGTGTGAGAGATTACTACAGACTTTTGCAAATAACTCTTTGAGTCTCAAAATTGGCAAAGGGAACTAATTTATGACAGGGACATTCATACTGGTCACAGTCTTAGCACACTATTTGTGTATCATTCCGGGGGCCCGCCTCACTTATTTATCTCTGTATCTTAATGCATTTTGATCAATAAATGCTTCATGGTTGAATGAAAGATTGAATCCCTACTGGCACTCCCTGTTGGAGCTCTATTTTACATGGCAGAGACAAGACCTAGTCAGGGGGTGTAGATATAAAATTGGGCTGAGAATTGATTTTAATTTCCTCCATTTGGTAAATATAATGTGACCTTTTCAAAGGCTCAAGGGCCTTCTAAAAGATTTTAAAAGAATAATGTAGTAAACACCATTTTCCAAAGTTATTCATGGGTTCAGTAATTTATTTAGTTGTGAATATGTGTGTGGTATCTTGCCTGTTTAGTGCTATATGACACAACTTTGGGGCAGTAATATTTAGCTGTTACTTAGTTGGGTCAGTTTCTGATACCTGCCTTCCATTTTGGAGTCTCTAGCTTTTAATTTAATAGCTATACTAAATTTACTTCACTACTGATTAATCTAATGGTTGACAAACAAGACATGTACATAAGGTATACATTGTGATGTTTTTATATGTGTACATGGTGAAATCATCACCACAATCAGGCTAATTAACATATCCACTTCATCCTTACACACAGTTACCTTTTTCTGTGTGTGGTAACAACACTTGGGATCTCTTTAGCAAATTTCAAGTATACAATACATTATTAACTATAGTTACCATGCTGTATATTAGGTCTCTGGAAATTATTCATCTTTCAGTTGAAAGTTTGTGCCCTTTGACCAATATTTCCTCTTTTCCTCCATGCCCTAGGCCTTTGTAACGATCATTTTACAATATGAGTTTGACCTTTTTTTCACACACAAGTGAGATCATGCAGTATTTATCTTTCTGTGTCTGGTTTATTTCACTTAGCATAATATCCTCCAGATTTGTCTGTGTTGTCAAAATGGCAGGATTTTCTTCTTTTTATAAAGCTGAATAATATCTTATTGTATGTATATGCATTATGTATACACACACACATGTGTAGACACTTGTTCATTTCTCTGCTGATGGACACATAGGTTGTTTCCAAATCTTGGCTCTTGTGAATAGAGCTGCAATGAACATAGGGTTGAGACAGCTCTTCGAGATAGTGATTTTACTTTTTTGTATATGTACCCAGAAGTAGGATTGCTGACTCACCAAATTCCTAAATTCAAAATTATTAGCTCTCCTCCTTGGGGAATCCTACTGATTTTTTTTTTTTTTTTTTAGAGACGGTCTTACTTTATCGCCCTTGGTAGAGTGCCGTGGCGTCACACAGCTCACAGCAACCTCCAACTCCTGGGCTTAGGCGATTCTCTTGCCTCAGTCTCCTGAGTAGCTGGGATCACAGGCGCCCGCCACAACACCCGGCTATTTTTCTGTTTTGCAGTTTGGCTGAGGCCGGGTTTGAACCTGCCACCTTTGGTATATGGGGCCGGCGCCCTACTGGATGAGCCACAGGCACCGCCCTCCTTTTCTTTTTCTTTACTTAATAACTTTTATTACTTCATGAAGGATACCTTGGGAAATTTTGTGCTATACAATTCTACCTTGGGAAATGTTGCCTTGTATTAAACACATTCCTGGGGACACCTTTTATTTTGTGTATTAATATACTTTCTTTTGGTTACATGGGTCGCTTTAGTAATGCTTCAGTCAAGGGCACAATTGTGCCTGTCACCCAGATAGTGTTCACTGTGACCATAAGGTAGGTTTTTGCCCATCTGCTCCTCCGGCTCCTCCCTGCCCTTCCCAGGTGATTTCCACTGACTTTTACTTACCCCTGTGCACATGTGTGCTCATCAGTTAGTTTCATTTTAAAAGTGAGTACATGTAGGGTTTGTTTTCCCATTCTTTAGTTACTTCACTTAGGATAATGGTCTCCAATTCCATCTAAATTGTTGCAAAAGACATTAAGTCATCCTTCTTCCCAACTGAATAGTATTCAGCCTTATGTATATGTGGTATACATATACCATATTTTATTAATTCAGTCATGAAGTGATGGGCACTTAGGTTGATTCCACATGTTTGTAATTGTGAATTGGGTCACAATAAATATTCAAGTGCAGGTTCTTTTTCATAAAATCACTTTTTTCCCATTGGGTAGAAGCCCAGTGGGATCACTGGATCAAATATACTATAGTTTTTTGAGGAATCACCATTCTGTTTTCCATAGAGGTTGTATTAATTTGCAGTCCTATCAACAGGTGTATAAGTGTTCCTTTCTCTCTATCTCCATTCCATTATGTATTGTTTTTAAACTTTTTGGTAAAATCCATTCTAATAGGGGTCAAGTGATATCTTCTTGTGGTTTTAATTTGTGTTTCCCTGATGATTAGTGATGCTGAGCATGTTTCATATATTTATCAGTCATTTATCTATCTTATTTGAAAAGCTTTTGTTTATGTCTTTTGCCAGAGCAATCAGGCAAGAGAAAGAAAGAGTACCCAAATTAGGAGAGAGGAGTTCCAACTATTGCTTTTTGCCAACAATATGATCTTATATTTAGAAAATCCCAAAGATTCCACCAAGGGACTCCTGGAATTGATAAATAAATTAAGCAAGGTCTCGGGTTACAAAATCAATGTACACTATTCAGTACCATTCCTTCACACCAATAACAGTCAAGCTGAGAGTCACACCAAAGACTCAAAATTATTCACAATAACTAAAAAGAAAATAAAATATTAATTTCTAGGAATATTTGTAACTAAGGAAGTAGAAGATCTCTACAAAGAGAAACACTTGTGTATTAACTTCATTTGACATTCCCCCACTGAATTTGGAGGCTGAGTTGATTATGTATTGCTAGGAGAGTACCTAACATATTGTATATGTTTATAAATATTTGCTAAATTGTACTCATATTAAAATGCAAATAACAACACAGTTAGTTACGGAGGTGTGTAAAATAGTCTTCCAGTGTGTAGCAAACTGCAAAAAGAAGATTTTGAGTGTACCGTTCAAAAAGAAATCTGTCCTTTTGATTTGGTTGACAGCAATCCACTGTGCTGGATTTGGTCAAAAATTCTAGGAAGGAGAGTCAAAGTGTCTGTTGTCTAGACATGATATTTCTCGTCAGTGGTTGGTTTTCTTAGACAATGGAGGAAAATAATTTTTCAGTTACACACATGCCTTGAAGATATTTAATATAGAACAATCATTCTTTTAAAAATTGCTCATTTAATCTATTATTACTTTGTCCAATAACAATTTTTTAGAAATATTTTTAGAATATCCCTCAGGAAATAAATAATCGTATTTAACTACTTAATGGAATATTTCATAGCAGTTAAAACAAAAACTTTAAATCTATATCTCTCAGTAAGGAGAGATATTAAAATTTTTTATGGTGAAATCATATTGTAGAATGCTACAAATGATAACACTTAAAGGAAAGTAGAGAGAAGTGAAGCAATACGGCTTATTGTTCTTGAGGCATATCACAGACTGGCAATTTGCTATCAGCAGTTGTAAAAGCATGGAGCCAGCATGTAGTGATTCACATTCTGGCTAGACATTTGTTTGTGTGAATTTGTGAAAGCTATTTAACCTCTGTGCTTCAGTTTTTTGTTTTTTTTCTGAGACAGAGCCTCAAGCTGTCACCCTAGATAGAGTGCTATGGCATCACAGCTCACAGCAACCTCCAATTCCTGGGCTCACGCGAGTCTCCTGCCTCCGCCTCCCAAGTAGCTGGGACTACAGGCGCCCGCCACAATGCCCGGCCATTTTTTGGTTGCAGCGGTCATTTTTTGGCCGGCCCGGGCTGGGTTCAAACCCGCCAGCCTAGGTGTACGTGGCTGGCGCCTTAGCCTGTTGAGCCACAGGCGCCGAACCTGTGCTTCAGTTTTTTATCCATAAAATGAGGATAATAATAGTAACTATCTCTTGTTAGCTATGAAGATTTAATGAATGAATACTTGTAGAGCTCTTAGAAGAGTGTCTATACACAGTAAACAATATATCATTACTATTATTATTAGAGAAAGTATGGTAGTATGCATTGAGGCACACAAAGTTCATGAACTGGGATTCATCTATAGATGTGGTGAGGGGAATGGGACAGGGAATGTGGCACAGGGGATTTCAAATTAATAAGCAATTACACATTGTATATCAAAGCAGTACACTGAACCCCATAAATGCATCAATGTACAAAGTTATGATTTAATAAAAAATAATTTAAAGAAAAGAGAAAAAGTACATAGCCTATATGAAACATAACAGCATTTACTGATTTTGAGTTGGGATCCTGCATATATTCTGCTTTTCCTATTGTTGTATTTTGTATTATTTAATTAAACTTTCATACATACATTTTAAAAAACAACAAAAGCAAAAAAAGCCCGAAACCAGAATTACCATAGAGGCTGTCTTATTAGAGAAATGGAGGGTCATTGGTACTAACAATGCCACTGGTAATAATTTTCAAGGGAAAAATAATTCTATGTCATAAAAAGTCTTAGAATGGTAAAAATTCCATCAAGGTGTTTTGTGGTGAATAATTTTTGTTTCTGTTCTGCCCTGATACTCTCTTCTCCTGGACACTTCATCTATTGGAGATTGCTAGATGTTTCCCAGAAATCTTCTTACATAGTAATAGAAGTTTTAGTTGGGCTTACAGCCATCAATAAAGACTTATTTCCCTGATGCTCTTAGCAGGGTGTGGCCAAGTGACTCAGTTACGGTGAACTGCAGGTGAGCAAAAGCCCTATGCGTGTCTTTTGTTTTCTTCCCTTAAAGAGAAAAAAATCCCACATCTTTCTTTCCTCCATCTTCCCCATCCTATTTGAAGGGATGTAACTATGATGTTTGCAGCTGTAGTAGTCATTTTAACTCCAAAAATGAAACCTATACATCAATAATGGCTGAGTGATAAAATAAACGAATCCTGGATAACTGATGCCTTCAAGAAGAGAAATGCTCCCTTGCTTGAACTTATATGTGAGAGAGAAACAAACTTTTTCCCCAAGTCATTTTCAGTTTTTGGAAACTGAGGTGATATCCTAATTTTCTTTAGGGAATTATTTTTTCTTTACTCTTAGTCTATGCATTTATGAAAAAGTATTGATTTCATCTGTGGCTTGAGAAGTGGGCTTGTGATGCAAACCAAGCCTATCTACACCACAAATTAGTATCTACATTAGAATTATTTAGAAAGAGAACTCTCTTTCCATTGGGGCTTTCAAAGGATAAGCTCCAAGCCTAGCAATGTTGCTGTCCTCTTTGCTATCACAAGGCAAGAGCCTGCTTTAAAGTGGAGCTAACCAAGGGGCAGAAGTGAAGGAATGAGATCAGTTCTATTTCCTTTGTTTAAAGGCTCACATCCTATTATGGCTGGAGTTTTCTATAATGTGGATTTCCAATTACCTAAACTGGTAAATTCCCTTTTTGTTGCTTATGACAATATGTATTTGATATTTTCAAGTAAATATCCTGTATAATTCAGGGCTGATGCCATATAATATTTAGACTTAGCATCCCTAAGTTTTAGAATATTTTTCTTGTTATCATCTACTTTGGTGTAACCACATTCTTCCTACCCCACTTTCTGCTCCTCCCCACCTTAATCTCAGAGGTTTAAAACAATGATTTATTATCATCTCTAATGTGAGGTTAGTCAGCTCAGCTGGGTAGTTCTTGGTTGGTTCCTTTCATGTGTTACAGATCTCACCTGGGGCTTCAGACACCAGAATATCCAACTGAGCTGGGTATCCAAGGTGACTTCTCACAAGTCAGACTCATTACACAGGGCTGATTTTCTCCAGAGTAAGCATCCCAGAGACTGAAGTGGGAACTACAAACTTCTCAGCTTCAGATGACATGCAGCATCCCTTATACTATATTTTATTGGTTTTGAGCAAATCAAAATCCAACTCTGATTTGAGGGGAAGGGATCTTACAAAGACCCAGATACTAGAAGATGTGGTTCATGTGGGACCTCTTTAAAGACTAGCTGCTGCAGAATTTTCTTTCCCCATTTTTCTGCTCTGGAAAAGTCCGGTTTCCCATCGTGATCTGAACCCATAGAATAGCAGATCATTACTCTGAGTTGTAAAGCAATATTTGGACATAAGTGGTTGAAAGAACTTCTGTGAGTTGTATGCTTCCAATTGTAGACCTCTCTTTATGTGGGGGTTATGGCCTTCTAGCTCCCCCATCATGCAAGGTTGCTTTTCTGCTGAATCTTTTGTGCATCTCTGGAACAGAACATAACACATTCTGAATCAAGGTCTAGATATAATGTACGCTTCTTTGAGGAAGTGCTAGGTATTTCTTTATAACTCCACTCCTGTAGACTTTCACATTGTTTTCAGAGAAAATGTTTCCAGCTGGTAGACTACAAACCTTTTGGTAGAAGTGAAAAAAGAAAATTGTCCTTGATCATAGGAAAATAACTGGTTGGATTCTATGCTAATCAGAGCAGACATCATTCTCTGTGGGGGGGGACAAAACCCTCTCAATGAACCACTTTGAGGTGAAAGCTATTTGAATGATTTTTCTGAATGAGGGAAGGTTGAGCTTAGGAGAGGCAGATCAAATCTGGCTAAAGAGACAAAGATGTTGAAAAAGAGTAAGTGTCCAGCTGGGAGTCCTGCTAGTCACAAGTTTGCAATAGAAACTTTGAGAAAATAGGATCTGTTTTGAAGTATGAGTTCTCCAGGGAGAGTAAAGCTACCCAAATTGAAACAATGAATAAAACAAATGGTCCCCATAATTAATACATGCAGGTATTGGCTAGAACTTGATAACAAGTTTTTGTTCCCTTATTTATTTTGCATATTTGAAACTCAGGCCAGGCATACCTGGAAGCTCATTGTTGATAAAATACCAGTTTGGGGGCCTAATTGCTTCTAAAGCACTTAATAAAGTAATCATCAATCTTATAATAAAGCTAAAATTTACCCAGTTTCTGAATCCTTATATTCTAAGGATCAGGCAGGCCACTTGGTTTTGGATTTCAAGTAGGCATGCTGGTTGGATTAGACTTGTTATCCATCTATATGACACCTGTGACAATAATAATAAAAATCACATAGAGAAAATCCTTTGGAAGATCAGCTGGAGAGATAATCGCATGAAGAGATTGGATGTTACTTCCAAGCCTAAAAGCAAGGAAAGTATTGCAGAGATATTAAAGAGAAGAGAAAATGAAACAAAATAAAAATCATGGCAACTGCTAACAAAATGAAATAAGTTCTCATGTAGTTGAAAGAAAAAGAATGCGTAAGGAATCTTTGGGAAGCTGTTGCTAATGTGGGCCTTAGAAAAGTCTGGGGAATGAGCACTTGGTGAAAAATGTAATTCCTTGTTCATGTGTCTCTTTTTCCCTTTAGAATTTGAGTTCCAAGAGAGTTAGCTCAAGATCTGTTTACCTGGAAGATCACAGAGCCAGGCATACTATAAGTTCTCCATACCTATGATTCTTGGGGGAATAAATGGATGAAGCAGGAAGGTGAGCTAACAAAGATACTCTGAGACCTAAATTAGGAAGGAGTCTAAAATTCCTCCAGGAGAATCACAAGTCCCAGTGCATGAGGGTGATGTGACTGGCGTCTAGGACCTGAGAAGGCTCTTCAATATTCATGTCTATATGTAACACAGACACTAATGTTTAATGTATGTGTCACCTAAAAATTTTATCCCATTTAACATTTTAATAGACTTTTCTGGAGAGAATACTGGTCTGAAATACAGTATTCCCAGGAATGCCTAGAAAATTGTGATATGCCACTCACAAGAGTCATGAAACTAATCACCTGGGAGAATGGATTTAAAATTGCATAGTCATGGGTGCTGCATGAGAAACCTGCCCTGGGCTAATTAGGGCTTAATGTTTGAATGAGCAAGTCTGATGACTTTGTTGTTGTTGGTTTTTTTTTTTCATCTCCTAGGTGAAGCATGATTTTACGTGTCTACCCTCTATCATCTGCAGGCACCCATAATTGGCAATCGTGTTGCCAAATCCAGCTCCTGCATTCATGCTACACAAGAACTATTCATGGCATGAACAATCATGGCTCCCTTCCACTTGAAAATTGAAATCCCTCTCACCATATATTTTGGAGCACCAACCACGAGCCTATCAGAATGGGAACTCAGAAAGAAACCAAAGCTTTGAATCCAAGGTTCTGCAGGGAAGACAAAGAATGATATGCAAGCTTTCTCACAGTTCCACCCTTTGTTTCCCAAAAGTATCTTTCTCCTTGACCTGACCCTCCCACTCATCTAATGCTCAAGAGCCACCTGTCAGGGTATTTGCCTTCCATCCCCATCTGCTTATGGGGGACCAATGTTTCTTTAAGACTCAACATCTCTGCACCACCTTCTCTGAAGTTTTCATGAAACACTTCCCTTTTCCCCATTTCCACCCCACCCAGGGCAGACTCTCTCTCTCTCTATATATATATTTTTGCATCTATCTACTCTATTTCAAAGAAGACTAGGAGACTTCTAGCATGTCACTTGTTTCCCCAATGATAGAGAGCTCCAGGGCAGATATTGTCCCATACTCTACATAGAGAAATGCACACAAACACATGTATACAGACACACTTACAGATATGTATACATACATAGGTGTGTATTTAGTTGTAATTGAATGAAGAGACTAACATTGTTTTGTGTGCTTTTCTAATATTAAGGGTAGATTTGTAAATATCTATATCCGTTTTTCTCATCCTATCCTCCCCTTTGTAATAAATATACCTTAATTTAAAGTGTCCAATTATAAATCTCCTTTTTAAATCTAATAAATAATGATGAAACCTTTATAAAACCAGTCATAAGACTATAATGAAGAAACACAAGAAATTTCCCTTAAAATATTATAGAAATAAATAGATATTCATGAATCTAGATACATGTGTGTTTGTGAGAAAGAGAGATGAAGGGGATCCAGGCAGCAAAATCCAGCTTTCTGGGAGAATATTCACAAATTCCTGATAGTCTTAAAGTGGACGACAGGTAACTAAGAAATGGAACTATGACAAGACTCCTGGTCCATTCCGCAGGTATTCAAGGATGATGTCGACTGGCAGGTCCCATACCAGAAGAGCAGATTCTGCATGAGTTCAGACATCACATTTTTGTGAAAACAGTCCATATTTGGTTTTATAATGCTGTTTACTCAGAAATCCCCTGTCCATGGGATATTGCTGGGCAGCAATGGGTGAAATCTACAGGAACTCATCAAGTGAGGGTGAATGATTTGTTGTGTTAGGACAATTTTAAACTCACTCATCATTGATCCTACTTGACCTTTGGAGGCCATAAAGTTGGTTCTACAGATGGCTACAAGGCTGAGGTCCTCAATCTCCTCTCTTTGTTTTATTTAATAAGATTGTTTTGATAGCCAGCCAGATTGTTTGAACTGGAGCTGTGTTAGTGAGAATTCTAACAGTTAGCAGTTGTACTCACCTGGGCAAGATTTGATTTGAACAAAGACTCTGGAAAGTATGCAGTGGTTCTCACTCTTCCTAATACCACAGCCCTTTATACAGTTTCTATGGGTTGCTTCCCACAGGTTGAGACTGCTGGGAAGGAAGGCAAATCAGCAAAGCAATGGAAGTCTAGAGGCCCTTTTAGGGACTGTAGCAGGGTCCTGAGCCTTGCAGAGCAGGTAGAAGTCATGAAGCTACTTTGACTGAAACTGAATTATCACATGAAATGTGTATGATCTTCTTTAATGTCTCAGTGATGTGAAGAAAGTCGCTTTTTTTTTTTAATTATTCAGGTTCTTCACTAGGTTAATCTGAGACTTCCCTCCATAGATTGTCCTAGATTTCCACTTCATTGGAAAGAGTTGAACCCTATTTTCCCTAAACTGTAGGAGAATAGAATACTGGAAAATGATGATTCTAGTGGCATGCCCCTGGTTCTATGTATGTTGCTTCTATCATGGCCATGTGGTGTTAATGTTGAAAAATGGTCTTCTTGTTTTAATACATCCTTGGATCCTACTACAGTGATGGCTTTGCTGGTCCAGGCCCTTCTACAGGCTGCAATAACTCTTCAAAAGTGAATTTCTTTACTGCCTTTGGTATTAGGCTCTCCTAAAAGTGCTCCCCACTTATGGGCTCCCAAGATCACAGTTCTCTAATAACTTGTATTCAAAACATTCCCCTTAGCCAGGGAGCCTGACTGGTAAGGAAGGAATTGCAGCCTTGGTCATGTGCTTTTCCAAAGCCAGCTCTTCCAAGACACTCTCAGATTACCCCGTTTTTACAGCGAATAAAACAGAGATCCACAAAATTAAAGGAACTGCCCATTCAGCAGGTTACTGAGCCATGGCAGATTTGTGGGCCTGCCTGTTACTCAGACCAGGGACTCTCCTGTCCTACCACCATCCAGTCTGTGTGCAGTTCTTGGTGGCATGTACACTTGTTGGGAAACAGTGATCTTAGCTGAGCTTAGTGCAAGGCACTCTATTATCAAACCTTTCTTCTGTGCTCTGTTTGCAGAACCAGGCTTGCTGCGGGTAGTAGACAAAGAACAGAAAATGAATAATTTATATTTCACTCTCTCACAGAGGAGCCCCACTGGGTTGCTTTCTAGGAATAATATTCTGGGCTTGCATTCTCAGCATGAGAGCATGTGCCAAGCCTGGCCCACTGTCCCCCTCTTCACACTGTCTGAGATATTAACCAGACAGAAATATCAGGCTGCTGGGTTTGATTGTGCCTCTCTATTTTGGTTTCTGGGAAAAGGGAATGCTTTCTATCACTCATGGGTTAAATCTTACTCTCTGAGTGTTTGGTTGTTGTTGAAATGACACAGATGGTGGCTAAGGTAATAGTGCTGCTTCTAATGAGAGCACCAGAATTCTTTTTTGATATTGTCTGTGAGTTTTCCCTGTAAGCTTGACTGTGGGCTGTTTTGTGTTCATCTTCTTTGCATACCAGTTTCCATTTGTCTGAATTACAGACTGAGCTGAGACAGTCTTTAGAGACTTATTTATTCCTTTTTACTCCTGCCTACTGTTCTAAATAGGTTAATCAAGGTGTCTACAATTCTTTCCTAAGAATAACTACACAGTCTTTAAGGCTGCATAATATGTTTACATGGATGGAGCTGAAACATATTCTTCTTAGCAAAGTATCTCAAAAATGGAGGGAAAAAGTATCCAATGTACTCAGCCCTACTATGAAGCTAATTTATAGCTTTCATATGAAGGCTATAACCCAATTATAGCACAAGAATATGGGGAAAGGGTCATGGAAGAGGAGAGGACAGGGAAGGATGGGTGGACGGAGGGTAATTGGTGGGATCACATCTATGGTGCATCTTAGAAGGGTACAGATGAAACTTACTAAATGTAGAGTACAAATGTCTTCATACAATAACTAGGAAAGTGCCATGAATGCTATGTTAAACAGTTTGATGAAAAGGTTTCAGATTGTATATGAAGCCTGCACATTGTACCCCATGATTGCACTAATGTACACAGCTATTATTTAATGAAAAAAAGAAAAGAAAAGAAAAGAAAAACTACACGGTCTACAGAGCATGTTGAAGAGCCAGCCCTAGGAAGCTGTGTTCTTTCCTATAGGACCTCTGAGCCTACCCTAGATACAGCTGTTGTGATCAGACATAAGGCTCCAAACCAGAGGTAGGCAAACTTTAAGGTAATTGGTGGTCTATGGCAGAACTTAGTGCTGCAAGGTCATCAAAACAATGATTCTTACAGGATAATCAGTTCCCTTCCTGCACTGCGCTTCTCTGTCTTGTAGAACAAATCATATTGTAAACAGCAGAAACATAGAGAAGGACAATAGTAGACATGAGTGAGCAAAGTTATGAGTAATTTAAAACTATGAAGAACCAGGGACCATGCTTGGTGGCTCATGCCTGTAATTCCTGCACTTCGTGAGGCCAATATGGAAGGATTGCTTAAGCCAGGAGTTCGAGGTCAGCCTGGACAACATAGTGAGATCCCATCTTTACATAAAATAATAAAAATAAAGATTTCTCGAGAACAGGAGTTTGAGGTTGCAGTGATCTTTGATAGAGCCACCGCACTTAACCCTGGGAAACAGAGCAAGACAGTTTATCACCACATTGCTCAAACAGCAGCCAATAAAAGACGAATATTAGGTTTGTCTATGGCCTTAATCATGGCAATGATCTCACCTCTTTCCCTTTGCTGCTGTCTGTATTGTGAGTTAGTATTCATTAACTTTTGTTTCTGCCTACCTCCAGAGCTTCTTACCTCTGTCTCCAATTTTTTTGTGTCCCAAAATTGCCAAGAGATTTGTTTTCCTGCTTTTGATGCTTAGGATACCAGAGCATCTCTTTTTGCCTTCTGTGACTTTTTCTGCTTTGAAAGCTCGTGGCCATAATGTGGCTTTCATTCATTTACCCTCTCTGTAAATTTACCCTTTTTGTGACATGAGCAAGTCAGCACAACTGGCAACTTGAAAAAAAAAGTCAGGACGCTATCATTGCTGTTTCACAAATAAGCTGCAAATTTTGGGGAGACCCCAAGGGGTCATGGACAATTTAAAACAGAAAAGAATTTAGGTTTTGATTTTTTTTTGACTTGTAAAATATTTAAATTAGATTAGCTTCTAGGAAGCAGAAAATAATATGGCCCTTGCCAAGAGAGGCTACATGGTTAAAAATACAGATAATCCTGCCTTCTGTTCCTAGAAGGCAGTCTTGTTATGGAGTGTCTACTATGAGAATGGGAACTTGTACTTTGCAAATTATTTATTTGAAGTTTGCTTATTTATCTTTGTGTGTGCATATGTGTATATTTGTCTTGACAAAATTCCAGCCACTATTGGTTGAACTAAAAATAAAGGAAAGGGTTGTGTTGCTATTTCTTCTGATCTATCTATTCTTTAAATAAATATTTATTGAGTGCCTACTGTATGTTGTGACTAGGGTTAATGGGATGAATGCTGTAGACACCAGCTCTGCCCTCATGAGACTTACAGATCACAAATGTTCTGTAGGACAAGGAGAGGAGGGAGAAACAGGTAACCAAAAGAGAGAATCACATAACAGTGACAAATTCCAAAGAGGGATGTGACACCTTAGGGACTTAGAAACTAAGAAATCTTTGTACAGTTCTCATTAAGTTCCTTTTCTATAAAAGCTGCCTCTCTCACCAACCCTCCTATTTGGGCTCTGAGAACATCGCCTCAAGTGATTTTCTCGTAGTCTGGTGCTTTGTCTGCTTTGCACACAGAAGAAGGTTTTGTATAAATCTAGATATAGGTTCTGTCTGGTTCGCTACTAATCTCTTTTTCTATCTAAAGGTTCATCTTTGTGAGCCTCAGTTGGAGGTGAATGACATGCTCTTAGAGTATTCTCTTTCTTATCTTTAATTAGTTTTAGTTGGTAAGTTCCTCTTTCTGAAGAACATAACCAGTGATGTGACAATAAATGTTTAATCACCAGCTCTACAAAAAAAGGAGTTTATACATTTATTAAACATTTCACTGCCATAAAGTGCATGTACTACCCATAACAATAGAATATGCAATATTCATTATTATAAATAACATATAGTTGACTGAATTTTATGGAGTTCTTTTGTCAATTCTTGCTGAACTCTTATCCCTGCCGGGCCTGTTGTTGTTATTGATGAATGAGTGTAGTTCCAACATGAATATTGCTTAATACTTTCATCTATATTAACTAGTAAGAGGAAGTGACAAAAAAATGGAGATACATGTTAGAACTTTACTCATTTGTCAGTGATATGTATGGCCTATTTGTTGAATTGGATGCAAACTTTAGATTACTGGATGACTATTTCCTTGAATAGGTACTGATATGACATGTTTTTAAAAGTCTAATATGCATCGTTAATATTTTCTCCATCGTATTCTTAAGTCTATATACTCAAGAAAATCATAAAGCAAACCCTGATTTGTAGCATTTTCCAATTTCCATGTTATAACCACTTCCTCAGTGGCTGACTACCAGCTACCAACACCAATGTCACTGAATGCAGAGTTTGGCAGAGATGTGCAGTCATGCACCATTATATACTATTTCTACTTATAGATACTGTAGCTGTAAATAACCATAAGAGCATACACAATATTAAAATATACTAAAATCATTCAAAGTGATGGGGTTTGAGTGTTTACTGACTATTTTTAATGTTACTTTTTAAATTATAAATTTATATAATAAAGACTTTAATAATGACTGTGTTTAACAACCAGCTCGCCAAATGCCTGGAAGTTAATGACAACTCTTGTACACAGTACAAATCAGGTCCGGCACATCACTCCAGATGGTTCATTCATTTTAGCAGAGTGCTCCAGGGTCCTAATCCCCCAAAGTAGAAAGAATAAGAGAACTACAACCACGAGTAAGGCTTTGCAATCATATATTATTGTTTCATATCTTCATCCCTGTTTTGAGATTTTAAGGTTTTACAATCCCAATTTGTAAGCTATGAATACTTCTAATTTGAAGGCTATGCAGGAACATTGGCTGTGACTTCTTGGTCATAAAATTTTCACCTTGCAATAGTTTCAGAAAGAAGGAGAAGACAATGGATCCAATTTGAGCTCCCTGCTGAATACATCTTGAAGTTTTGTTCCTTAAAATAAGACAAATCAGTAAATGTGCCATGTGGGGAGGGCAGGGTTATGTGGTTGAGGAGGCAAGGTAGGAAGAAGGTGGAGGAATAATAAGGTATAATTTTTATCGTGTTAGAAAATGCTATTTTTATCATTTTCATCTTTAAAATGAGTGATCAAGGAATGTTTTAATGAACAAGTAGTTCTGGGGAAGCAGGTGTGACATTGTAGATAGAATTGTAACCCAGATGTCAGCTAGAGTTACTCACCCATTTGAAGTTTAGAAAAAAATGGATTTTGTTTCCCTAACTCATACCCACACAGAAAATTGCTCCAGAAGGAATGCAATCTTGCTGACACCCAGCAAACCCCACAGACTCCTGACCTCCAGAACTATAAGACAATAGGTTTTGTTTTAAATCACTGAGTTTGTGGTAATTTGTTACAGCCTAAATAGAAAACTAACACACTGTTCCCTCTGCAGAGATTTCCTCTGTAGGTTTTCCCAGGAATACAAAAGGCAGCTGGGGAAAGGATTCTGTTGTGTCCCCCCCACTCCAAAGTTGACAAAAGGCAGTTGGGGATTGCTGATGGGACTATTTCCCAATTGTTCTGATTGTTCGGAGCACATGCAAGGTCCCCAGCCCACAAAGGGACTCAAGGTCTGGCTCTGGGTTTGATGACTCCAGTTGGCTTTACTCTGAGATCTCCCTCACATCAAATGAGAGGGGTAGCTTTTCTTAGCGCCTAAGCACAACATCCCCCCAGATCACTGAAGCAGCCAGGAGGGTTACTTTCCAGGCCGGCCCAGAGCAGCACAAGCAAAAGCCTGGCGGCAGAGAAGCTTCTTCAAAGCCGCAGCTCGGGCTGCTGTGCAGTGCCTGCCCTGCGTGACAGCTCCATTAGAGGGGTGTGTCACACAGCCATTATCCAGTCACATCTTAAGTGCAGCCCGCTGGGCTCAAATACCACTTTGAGAAGCAACAAATAATTTTCTGTTATTGGCGAGGGTCACTGCAAGTTTCCTCCTGATGTTTGGTCCTTGTTTCCACAGCCCATTGCTGTTACAAAATGAAAACCCAGCATTAAATGTTTAATTCTGAAATATATTTTCTCAAGAGGTGTTCATTTGAGCTCCCCGGATTTTGAAAGGTTTCTTTCACCCTTGGCTGCAAGCTCTCTCAGCTCTAGGCACCCCTGCTGCAGGCCACTGAAGGATGAAGAATGAAATGATTGCTTTCAAGAGGGGGTAATCATGGTCTCAAGCACTCCCTCATAGCATCATCAGCAAAGGGCAAGTGGAGAAGCTGTCTTCACTTCTCTGGTGGCTGGAGACTGTGGCCACTACTTGTAATCGGGAGTCCCAGCCCTTTCATGCAAACTGGGCACCAGTTACCACTTGAGCAATTTCTAGCAGAGTCATTATGTCTATTTGGTATTGAAAAGTATACATTGATGACATTCAAATCTGTGTCACAATTGCTGTTTTTTTTTTTTTTGTTTCCTAGCTATGGATCTTGGACAAGGTACCTCTTATGAACCTCACCTGTTAAATGGGGGATCATATTTCCTTTTTAAGGCTCTTATGAGGATCAGAGTTGATGTGTGATCAGAGATGATGCGTGGCACGGTATTTGGCACAGAACCAAGTAATTGCTTTGGAAATCCTAATTCTCATTACTGGTAAATATTAAAGCAACTTCTGCATTTGAGTTTCCTCTTCTCTTGATTATTACCTTATTAGCTCCATTTATCAAACAAGGAAGATGAAGGCCAGGAAGTTTTAGTGACTCACTCAGGGAGTGAATAGCATCTCAGGGACTGGAACCCTTGTTCAGGGCTAAGCGACCTCCAGGCACTTGTTAGAAATGCAAATTCTTGGGCTCTACCCATGAAGCTAGCATAGATCCCAGACTCTCTCTGTTTTAACAAGTTCTCTAGGTAATTCACAGGCACACCTAAGTGAAAGGGGCTCTGTGTGACCTCAGTGATCCAGAGCTCTCTCTAATAGGACAGGCTGCATTCTTAGCCTCATCTCTAAGTGGAGCCATCATCCAGACAACTGGATGGGACTGACCACTTTAGGACCCAATCCAGATCAGCCTCTCCTCCTTTTCCCCTCCTTCCTGTCCTTTCACTCAAAAGTGAAAATTGCTGCTAACCAGCCCCAAACCAGGAATTCTATCAGTTGTACAGGGAAGAGAACTTATAGGAATTCCTTTGCTTGATTTAGCACCAAAAGAGGCCTGTGTAGCTGCAGCAATGCAGTAAGCAAAAGGAGACGTGTGCTTTGAGCTCACCACAGGGTGCTGGCATTTGACAAGATGACTGAGGACAGCCAGCCCATCCAGTGGGTGGCCGTGGTGGGAAGTACTGTTGACTCATGGGCCTGAAGTTGGACACTTAGACAACGAAATGATGTTCGTAACTCCATCTGCTTATATCATCAAGCCTCAGAGACTTCCTGTTGGTCTCTACATCAAGACCAGTAACTTCAGAGTTTTATAATACTGATTGAGAGTCTGAGCTGAAGTCAAGAAGACTTGGGTTTAAATTTTTTCTCTGATCATCTCTGTGGAGGAGGGATTGACAAATCTTTTCTGTGAAATGCCATGTAGTAAATATTTTTGTATTTGTAGTGTGGCCATACGGTCTCAACTAATCAACTCTGCTGCTTTAGCATGGCCATAGCCATAGATGTGATGTAAGTGAATAATGTGGCTGTGTGCTAATAAAACTTTATTTACAAAACCAAGTGTGGGCCAGAGTTGGACTGCAATTTGTAGTTTTCTGACCACTGATCTAGAGGAGATGATAATAATGTTTCTCTTTAGAAAATTAATGTGATAACATAATACAGAGGGTGCCAAAAAGTATATACACATTTTGAGAAAGGAAAAAAACATATTAAAATTACATACTCAATTCACATTTGACTTTTGCAACTATAAGAGATACAAGATATAATATATAAGAGAACAAATATTATTGATATATATTGATACTGATAATTACAATTTTAATTTTAATACAGTTTTCTTTCCTTTTCTAAACCGTGTATATATTTTTTGATATCCTCTGTATATATACATAGTACCTTGTATAAAGTTGATATTCAACAATTGGTATTATTTTTGTAAGCTATATCAAAATGCACATTGATACATATTTTAAAAGAGAGAGTGAGATGGTAGGACTGATGTTGAATCAGAAAAAGATTCTGAATCTTGTTCTTACTTAGCTGTTCTTCCCTATTAAGATCTAGAGGGATATATCTGCATATTAGGCAAAGAAATAACCATATAATAACAGTGATGATAATAATAATAAAGTAACAACAGCACATATTAATTACTTGGTCTAAATCTAGAATTATTCTAAATACTTTATTTATATTACCTTATTTTAATTCTCACAAACAATCTGGTTCGCTCTGTATTATGTTTAGCCTCCCTTTTTATACAAAGAAATCAAGGCACAGAGTTGAGAAATTTGCCCAAGATAACACAGCTATAAATGTCAGGAGTGGGATGTAAACTTAGGCAGTCTGGTTTTAAAGCCAACTCTCCTAACCATGAGGCACATTGCCGCTTCCCCCCAAGGCAGCATGACCTGATGAAACACACTGAGTGCTATGGAAGGGAAATGCTCGGTGCGTGCTCAGCTCACATGGCTTTCAACCTTGAACTACTAGTGGTGTGCTATTTGTTGAGGTTTCTGTCTTTTTTGCTGCCTCTCCCCACCAGTCTCCATTGTGGTCTGTACTTGGGCCACCTAGTCTTATGTTCCTTTTGGGGATCTGCTTTTAGCCCTGCACCTGCATCCTAGCTTTATGTCCCTTAGCTTCAGAACCTCCCGGATAATGTTCATAATGGTTTGATAATGTTCATAATGTTCTCTGCTGGCTCCCACCAACACACTCACTTCTCTTTCACTCATACCTTTCATTCTTCTCATTGGGAACTTGATAGTACTGAGCAGACAAGTGACAGAAACAGATAGTAAGACCTGACCCCAAGACATCAAGTAGGCTTTCTCCAGCAAGGAGTTTCTAAACAGCCTGGCTGTCTCTCCCCCGGATTTAATGGCGTAAGGTCTAGTGTTGTTTGGTCTTGTGCCCCAGATTAGTACTTTGCCTTGTCATAAGTCTAGGTACATAAGCTTCTCTATTTCTTTCAGGCAAATAGATGTCTAAACTGGAGCCTGATGAGAAATTATTCTTGACTGCTTTTCTGATTCTCCCTTGCTATGATGCTGGGTTCCTATAATCAAGTTTTTCCTGGCTTGTGACATCCTATAATCCAAAATGAACCCCCTCACTTCCTACTTTCCTCCCTTACACACACACAGTAAAAGGCCATAGCTGGCAGGGGCATTCTCATTTTAGCTGTTCATTTGGAAGAAAGTATGAGTAACTATGCCTAATCTTATTGAATGCTGGAAAAAAAAGAAAAATAGTTTAATTATAATGTCAGGATACTGGATAATAATGACAATAACTACATTTGCAAGGTTCACTGTGTGCCAGGCACTGTTCTAAGGTACTGGAAGTCTTTTCTTACCAATGACAAATTCATTAGTCAAGATCAAGTGCAACTCAACACTGAGAACATAAAAACTAAATGGCCAAGAAGAGGGAACATTCAGAAATTCACACTAGTTATCAGGCTGAGGATGGAAGCATTAAGGTCAGGAGTAGAGAGAGAAGAGGCAAGGACAGAATGAATTATATTAGAAAATTGGTAGATACTGGGCAAATATCTGGGTGAGCAGATTATCCGTAGCAGAGAGCACAGAGAGTAAGAAAGATCAACTAAACTTTTTTTTTTTTTTTTGAGACAGAGCCTCAAGCTGTCACCCCTGGATAGAGTGCTGTGGCATCACAGCTC
>CAUYRH010119287.1:0-17017 GCA_963574655.1 Perodicticus potto
GGTGGGGGTGGTCAAGGGGAGCTGGTGCCAGGAACCAAAAGTTACAAAACTAACACTTACATGCAAATTACACAGCAACCTGCAAAATGGAGTCCATTAACCAAATGATGTCCCACGGGCCCTTTCACAATCAAAATCATCATGTTACTTTTGAAGGCCAGAAATCAAAGTTCTACCTACTGGCTGCCTCATTTTTCTAAACATGAACTCAGAAACATTGAAAGAGAAAAAGTGTTCCCCAGTGAAAAAAACAGCAGACGGAATTAGCAGAAAAGGTAGAGATGGAGGTGGGGGGAGACCTGAAATTCTAAAATCAAAAGGCATATTGAACACTTAGGAAGTAGAAAAAAGAGGTACTCACAAGATATAACTTGAGGAAATTATTTAATCATAAGAATTAAGAAAAATCCTACAAATATCCATTAGAAAAAAGCTGTATAACCTGGAAGAATGATCTTCCTTTCCTGCCTCAAAAATAAAACTAAAATATAGTAAGACTACGAAGCAGCATCTACAGAGTTTTGACAGGGAATAGTTGTTTATTTAGCAAATTCCTCCTCCTGTGTGAAAGCATAAGAAATATTTTCCTATTTCTTACACATCTCAGCATGTCCACTACTCTTTTCTTCCCTGATACACATATTTAAAGCCTACAAAGAAAATGATAATAAGGAAAAAAATACCAAAATGATTTGATCTATTCAAAATAAATCACCCCCTAAAGAGCAAACATATTAATATATTAAAGAATACACCATGACCAAGAAAACTAATTAGTTTAAAATAAATCAGAAAAGAAAATTATGTTACCTAAGTCAATGCCAAAATAATTTTCTAAAACTTAATTTCTAATTTATATCAAATAAAAATAGATGATATTTTCTTAACATGGTAAAATTTATCCATCCTGAACTAAGAGGGAGCATCTACTTAATGAAAAAATTTTTGGAGCACTTCAACAAAATCTAAGAAAATAAAACACAAAACAATAAAAGCACAAAGATACTTGTAACTGAAATCATTGACAAGAATTTTTCCAATAATAATAACCTAAACAAACAAAAAAAAAACAGAGAGACAAATAAAGAGGCATAAATTTAGGGAAAAATGAAATGATATATTTAGTTTTAGATGATATGCTTACCTAGAAGACCCAAGAAATCTCACCAAAACCCCCAAAATATTAGAATTAAAAAGAATGTTTCAATAAAAACCTTGTTCAAAAAAACATATACAGTAAAAAATGTCTTTTAAATGAATAACACCCACTTTTTCTTATTCCAGCTTCACCAGACAGTCCAACATTAGAAACTATAGAAAACCCTTAGATAGGAGAGAAGTAGGATTACAAAACTCAAGTTTGAATTCCTCATATGTGAAGAAAAGTTGTTAATATTTTACGACCCTGTCTAGCTGGGGGAGCTATAGTGGAAGAAGTCAAAGGAGTAACAATTATTGCCTCTGATAATAAGCTATGTATACACAAGAAATCATTCAAAAGGGGAATTGATTTTATATTTTACATTTATGTTTTACAATTTTACAATTCTTATATAAAAGGAGTTCAGTCCACCTGAAATCAAAGATGAATTGTGAATGCTTTCAGCTTCAAATACAATCTCTAACGAAATACATAGTGGCCATGAACTTTGGGTGCAGTTTTAAGTGGTGCTCAATTTAACATTGCACAAGAACTTTACAGCCACCCTGTGTATCTTGTTTGAGTTGGAAGAAGAAAATAGGTGTGAAGAAAATAGGTGTCGGGGCAGCTTTTCTCAAGATACAAAGTAAACGTCTGACTTTTTATCAAGAAGAAAGTCAGTGAAGCACATCCCAGGGATTTAGGGGAGAGAATTATTCCCTGTAACAAAGGAATGTCTCCCTACTCTATAATTGCAACCCTTGAAAAACTATTTCATGCCACAAGTTTTATTCTATTATCAGATGTATTGTATTTAAATCTTGGAAGTAAAACCAGTCTCAGAACATTGTTTTCTGGATACGCTGAGACATTTCAGGACAACGAGCAAGTAACTAAGGCCTAAAGATAGTAAATTACCATTAAGGAACAGCAACTGTACATTTTGATATTTCATTTGCCAAGGGTGGGGGACTTTCCAAGGGACAAGAAAGAAAATGGTGAAAAAAGAGGCAAGAGTTATATCTGCCATTTGGCCCAGTAACGTTATGACTTCAGCTAAGAGTGATTCTTGGGTTGCCTTTTTAATACTGATTTAGAAACCAAAGTATATCACTTTTAAATACTGAGTAAAATTAGCATAATTAATTATTAATATTTTTTAAAATAATACTTGAACAAATCATATGCCATCTACTGCTTCTCAGAGGTTGTACCAGCAATGTCAGAGCTTTTGACAAATTAAGTTACAGCCCTGTGGGTTAGTTACCTAGCCGATGACAGAGTGGAGGCCAGATATTACCTATTGCTTTGTGTCTTTTATTTTTTATCCTTATAAATGTTTTGTGTAAGGAATATGAGCTATACTCCATATTTTCAATATTCTATTAACCATATAATCCTTCTCTAGGCCAGCATGTCTAATTTTTCTACTTGACAGTTTTCGAACAATTAGAGGAAGTTCAGTAAGTTTAAGCTGATGCTGCTAACAACATCAGAGAATGTATGTTTGTTTCTGGTCATTTCAGTTTACTCTAGACGATGCCCAGTGAAGTATGCTGCTTTCCTGACCTTCACACCATGCTCTTCCTGAAGGGCAGACTCATTTCCTAAGCCACCACGATGAGCTAAGGGACTGAGGATTTCTCAGAAGCTTAGAAGCAGTGTTTTCTTCCATAAGCGACATTATTAATGTCATTAGAATCAGTTGAGAGATTCCTTGTTCAAGTTTGCTTTGCCACAAGACTATAGACCCACAAGAAGCAGGTTACCCTTATGCTTTCTTATTTCATTTCACTTTCCCCAAAAATGCCATTTGCTAGTTTCCTGAGACATCTAAATCAAGTTGGATGAAAGGCTTCTCCTTATTTCTACTCCTCTGTATTTCTGTTCTATTCTGGAAAAATCAGGGCTTTGGCTGTATTAGGCATAGACGAGCAACTTATCTCTGGAAAGTTTCCTTTTCAATGTTCCATGTGTCTGTGGCTGGGACTTTTGCACATCTTTTTTTTTTTTTTTTTAATCGAATCATAGCTGTGTACAATAATTCAATCATGGGGTACAGTGTGCGGGCTTCAGATAAAATCGGAGATATTTTCATCAACCTGATTGCGATAACATTCAAGAGACTTTCTCATTACTATGTGAGAACATTTTTGATCCATATTTAGAAGTTTTCTCCTGACCATTCAAATATACCCCATTGGTGTGATCCTGCCCTTTTAAAGAATGTGCCTCTTACTCTCTATTTTAAAGCCAAATGGTCTCCTATTTGTGATAATTTGCATAATAGATGAGGTTCCTCACATAACTTCTGGTGTTCTTTTGTGGATAAATGAATTGAGGTAAACGGAAATTCTTTAAAATCCTTAAAATAGTCCAGACTGTTTTTTAGGCCCAAGATGCAGTGACATATGTAATGATATTTTTCACAGCTAATGATGATGTTGAGAAAATGAGGGACACAGGACCTAAAGGTTTCTGAAGGTCACACAATGAGAATGAAAGGCAGCAGGAATTAAATGACATACTTTAGAAATGATCTGCCTGAATACTGTGAGGTTAAATGAGCTTTACTCATCATGTCTGTTGTCATCATTTCATTATTCCTGAGGTGATGTGGGTGGAACCAATTCACACTTGTTAGGTACAAATGACATTTAGAAGGGCAAATCAAGGGAAAAATAAATTAAATGATGAGAGGACATCCCCCAAACCTGAGGCAGCCTGAATGGGCATGTCCTGGAGAGTTGTATCTCACTGAATATCAATTCCATTGACCGATTCCATGACGTCTCAAGAGGCTAACTAACACCGCACTGCTTCATGGGGGCACAGAACAATTTTCAGAAGACTGTAAGGTCTAGAGGTCTGGCTCTGACCCTCATGTGGTATTCAAAAGCGGTGAGTGTTTAGGCAAGTCATTTAACCACTCCAGGCTTCAGTCCAAATAATTCTGGGCTTCCGTCCAAATATGGGAGTTGAATCTGTTGGTTTGTAAGAGTCTTTCCACTTCCCACAGTCACTTTTGCTTATACTAAGCCACTGTGTTTTCAGTATAATGTTACTGGAATAGAAAATTTAGAATGGGAACACTTAATGGTACATAAAAGAGATATTACTTTAAAAGTCATGAAAAAAGAATGAAGAAACACATTTTGAAATATTTTATTAAAATCATGCCTTTGCCCAGGTGCTGTAGTTCATGCCTGTAATATGAGGACTTTGGGAGTTGAAGGTGGGAAGATCACTTGAACCCAGGTTTTTGAGACCAGCCTGGGCAGCACAGCAAGACCTCATGTTTAACAAAAAAAATTAAATATAAAATAAATTAACCAGGTATTGCGGCACATGCCTGTAGTCCCAAGGCTACAGTAATAAAAAAGCATGGTACTTAGTACAAAAGTAGAGACATAGATCAGTAGAACAGGATAAAGAAGCAGAAATAAAACCACATGGCTGCAATCAAATGATGTTCAATAAAACAGACAAAAACATATAGTGGGAAAGGAAACCCTGGTCTATAAATGATCCTGGAAAAGTTAGATGGCCATATGCGGAAGAATGAACAGGATCCCTATCTCTCACCATATACAACAATTGTTCAAGATAAATTAAAGACTTAAATGTAAGGCAGGAAACATAAAAATTAGGCCAGGTGCACTGACTCATACTTGTAATCCTGGCTTGAAACATAAAAAGTCAAACAAAATAGCTGCTGGCATGGATGCAGAGAGAAAGGAACAGCTATACATTGTTGGTGGGGGAGAAATTAGTACAATGTCTGTGAAAAACAGTATGGAGATTCCTCCAAGAAATAATGTAGACCTACTGCTGGTTATCTACCCAAAGGAAAATAAGTCATTTTATTAAAAAAAAGACATCTGTACTCAAATGTTTATCACTGTACACTTCATAATTGCATAGATGTGGCAGCAATCTAAGTGGTCATCAATTCACAAGTGGATAAAAAAAGTGTGTGTATGTATATGTATATAAGTCTTTAATGTATAGTGAATTAAATTTTGTATATGGTGAGAGATAGGGATCCTGTATATATATGTGTGTGTGTATATATATAAATATATATGTGTGTGTGTGTGTATATGGATATATATGTATATATCACTGTACACCAGATAAATTAAAGACGTAAATGTAAGACATTAAACATAAAAATTCAGCCAGGTGCAATGATTCACACCTGTAATCCTAGTACTCTGGGAGGTGTTTGTATATATTTTGTGTGCGTGTATACTCAAGTCACATTTCACTTCCATGATTATAAGAGGCACTCAAACATATATTGAGTATTAAAATTTTAATACAGTGTTTTCCCTGCTTAAAATTTGTATACAATTTTTGGCACCTTCTGTATATACACATATGCATACACACATCATCACACACCATAGATTACTACTCAGGCTTCAAAAAAATGAAATGATGTCTTTTGTAGCAATTTGGATGGAACTGGTGACCGTCTTCCTCAGTGAAGTATCTCAGGAATGGTAAACCAAACGCCACATGTTCTCACTAATAAGTGGGGTCTAAATGATGGGTCCACCAGGCACAAAGGGGAGGAAAGCATATTGAAAACCACAAAGGAGGAAAACAATAGGGTGGGCATGGAACCGAAATTTACCAATTGGGTACAATAAACTCTATTCTGGTATTGTGGACACACCAAAAGCCCTGATGTAAGCATTATATGAGGTATCCATTTGATAAAAATATTTGAACTCCCTTAATATTTCAAATAAAAATTAAATTTAATAAATTTCTCAAAAACATGTCATAAATCCAAGAAATTTTGAAATTTTGATAATACAGCACTAGGGAGAAGGACGAGAAAACAAAGATTAGGGGTCAATGACACACCTCCTTTCTCACCATGCCATTTCCCGTTATTTGAATATTTACAATATGTAAAGACTCAGATCACTTTCATTCATTTGTGAACTATATTCACAAATAGATATATGTGTCACATAACAATATTTTGTATTACTAGCTAAATGAATTACTTAATGCCCCGTGCTGCCTACATCCCTATTCTCTTCTACCATAATTCTGAACATAACAGATGTTTCCAGAAGATATTCCATAATTATACTGTGGTTTAACCTATTCTTTGTATATCACCATGATTGCCTAGAGAATAAAAATCATAATTTGAGAAACACAGAGCTAATTTAATTTTAACATGACAGTTCCCTAATTCAATTGCATCTTGTTGAAATGTATAATTAAATCTTATAAAATTCTAAGTTTAACTGAAATGGATATGATTCCTGTTGTTTGTATGCTAATCTTCATTTGAGGGAGAAAATAAAAGTATCTTTGGTCATTGTAGAATCCAGTTCAGAAACTTTGAAACAGCTTGTTGAACAAAAGACATAAGAAGTCTTTTTTAAAAAACCCAGACAATTATATCTTCAATTAATATCTGTCAGCATTAGACAGAGCATCTTCTAAATGCATAATTTAATGTCATGGACTGATGCCTTTCTTGGAAGTACAGACAGTTTGTAATGTTGATAGTCAACTGCTTTAAAGGGCCAAACATTAAAAAATTTTTAAAAGTTATGCTGGGCACACTCGCTCATGCCTGTAATCCTAGCACTCTGGAAGGCTGAGGAGGGTGGATTGCCTGAGCTCAGGAGTTCAAGACCAGCCTGACCCAGAGCAAGACCTCATCTCTACAAAATTAAAACAAAAAACAAAAAACAAGCATTGTGGTGGGCACCTGTAGTCCAAGACACTTGGGAGGCTGAAGCAAGAGAATCACTTAAACCCAATAGTTTGAGGTTGCTGTGAGGTGTTACGCTACGGCACTCTGCGAACGGCAACAAAGTGAGACTCTGTCCCCCCCCCAAAAAAAATTTTTTTAAAGTTTGTCCATTTTCTTATTGTTCTACCATGGGGCAAGATAGTGTAAAATTATAAAGGATTTTTCTGTGACAAAAATTGAAACCCCTGGGTTTAGATGGCATTTTTGCCCTAGACTTTATAACAAACTACTGAAGAGAGAGAATGAAGCGTTCTGCTCCCTATGAGCCCACAAGAATGGAGTCTTTCTAACACCCACAGTTCCACAGATCTGTAGGTCTGCCTCTCCACCGTGAGGACCATCTTAGATGATTGCTTCTCATTCCACATCCTCTTCCCACATGGAACTAAATATACAAAGCATCTTTTCCACCCTTATCCTTTCCCTTTGGAGAGACATAACACTTTTCTCTTCCCAGCAACACCTTGCCATCTTACTGTAGGGTCATACATCATCCTTACTTTAGCGAGCATCTCCTTCAGGATTCTAACCCCATGAGTGGGGCCAATGACAGCACACCATCTCGTTGGCCTCAAAGGTGGACATATGACAGAGATCTGAGCATTCCAAGCATTGGCTACTGCCCTTGCTTTTTTGATACCCCCAAATGCCAACAAATCAATCAGAACCCTTCACTGAAACTTTTCTAATAGAAGCTGATGAAGAAAGCTCTTCCCACCCTCCATTTCTGGTTGTGAGTTTGAAAATATACCAGCCATGATTCTGCAGTAAGGTTATTCTGCCTGACAAAATAAAGATTATGCACAGAGAAATAAGACCAAGAAAGTGACTGCCGACTCTGTGCTAAAACTGTTTACACCAAGGTTGTCCACCTCATTCCTCATTCTTTTCTATAGACTACTTACTTAGCTTAATCAATTTTTGTTTTCCATTATACTCTATTTAAACTACTTTAAATTGTCAAATGAAAAGTGTCCAGAACATTATACACCTTTATCTTACTCTATTTCACAGAATTCTACATGGCAACTACCACTATTCTATTATTAGACATAGAAAGAAGTGAAACTCACTTCCCAACCCATGGTGTTATTTTTCCCACCATTTCTTAAGGAGGGAGTAAAATCTTTTAGTAGCAATTTAGTAAAATCTTTAGTAAAATCTTTTATCTTTGGACAATCTTTCCTTTGTCCAAAAGGAAAAAAAAAAAGAAATATTTTACTGTATAAAAGACCCTTTCATGGCAAAAGACAAGAAACATGACAGTTTAAAAAGAATTGGTGTAAAAAAAATTAAAATAAAATAAAAAGAATTGGTATTGTGGGGAAATTTTTTCACCATATGTATAGACAAAGGGTTAATATTTCTGTTCATCCAATGGCAAATTCATAGTAAAAAGGCAAACAACCCAAGAAAAAACTGAGAAAATGAAATATAAAGCAAATTTATGGGAGAGAGAAATGTAAATTGTGGAAATGGACAATAAGTAATGAAAAATATGTTCAGGTTTGCTGATAATGATAATGAAGAAAAGGCAAATTATAAAATAAGAATTAATTTTTACCCATAAAACTGGAAAAATTAAAATAGGTGATGATAATAATAAGATGTAGTGAGTATGTAGGGAAATGAACTCTCTCAGACATTACCAATCATAGTGCAAGTAAATTATCTGACAAAGCATATGGACATGAAGACACAGCAAGTTAAGAAATGCACGTGCTGACATATTTTCACAGTAATGCTTGTAGCAGCAAAGCACTGGATCCCTGTCAATAGAGACAATGTCGGACATATAATTAGACACATAAGTATTAGTATACTATGTACTCATATGGAGTAATGGCCAAAGACAGCAATCACACACACATGTATATGAAATTTTAGATATGTGATTTTGCTGGGCAACTTTATGCTAACACAATTTTGAAAAATCTCTCAAAGGACAACTTTATTGGAAAATGCAAATAATCAATACAGAAGCTTACATCTGAGCAGTTCAATTAATGAGGGAAAAACAAAAAAATGATCTTGCCAAATAATTATTTTTAAAAGAGCATGTAAGTTCATAGAGTTGCATGAACGAATTTATCACATCTTCTGGAAAAAGTTACTTCTTGTGGGATTTAAACTTGTCTAAGAATTCATAAACAATGAATATGTATATGTAATTAGTATATTTTCTTAATTCTAGAAGATGTATTTTTTTTTTTATTTAAGAGCATTAGGGGAGTACAAATCCTTGAGTTGCATGAAATTGCTTTTGTACAGTTTGAGTCAAAGATATAAGTGTGTCCATTATTTGGATAAAGTGTATTCTACCTTTTAGACATTAATTATATTTTCTAATATTTTATTTTACATAGACTCATCTTATTATTCAATAATAGATTTGGGGAAAAAGAAATTTTATATTTAATATGGGGAAAAAATTATACTGAGAAAAACATTCAATAAAATTATATAATATTTTTTTCTTTTCTATTACAAAGTTTGAATCAAATCCTCCTTCACACTTAGAGACAAAAATTTTGTGAACCACTTTGACCACAAACAGCAATGTAAGCATCATAAAGGCATTCTGCTTTTCCTAATTCCTCATTAGGAGTTTGATCTTTTGAGGCTGTTTCCATTCAGTGGTGAAATTTCAAGGAAAATAAAAGAATACTGTAATTTTAACTCCATTTTTTAATTTATTGAAAGCCTAGAAGGTTTGTTTATTTTAACGCATGCCAGCACAGAATATGAAAAACCTTTCTGTACAAGTTGTTGGAAGATTTTGACAAATGATGTTGGCATCAGAGTGACATCTTAGAAAATTCCAGGATCTGGTTGGAGGTGATAGTTTCCCATGTCTTTAATTGTGTTGCCATGTGTGGGACAGGATGTGCTGTATGAACAATAACTTTTAAATTCAATGTTTTATCCCAATGTAGTATTTTGGGAAATAGTTTAGCAATAATCAAGTATGTACATTTAAATTTTAAATGCTTCCATTGCTACTAATGAACATGACTTGCGTCAGGATCAGTCGTCAAGTCTCCCATATACAACATGAAGTTCCCACCTCGTCACACAAGGACAACCACATCTCAACTCACTTCCTGAGTTGGTGCCTGCCAAAAATATTCTGACATAGTTGTTAGACAAATCTTTCAAGTATTTGGACAAAATATGCACCTTTGAATGGAGAACTTTCAGAAATAGAGTGTATATGCACTTTATATTATTTTGCAGAAGTGATGTTATAATGGAGCCTGGTTTTTCACTTATGGGCAACTTATTGTGAGTTTTTTCTGTGCCATTAACTACTTTCAAGCATCAGGTTTAATAATGAAATAATTAAAATATTTTTGTTATGTAGTTATGACAGTTTAAGCATTACTTTGGTCAGATTAGTTGTTTATAATTCTATTCTACTATAAATGTCAGTGAATGTAGCTAAATCTTTGTGAATATCTAGGGCCATTTCTCTGGATAAATACCTAGAAGCAGTTTGGGGGACAAAAGATATCCTTGTAAAGGATTTAGGGAATAGGACCTAAGTTCTCTAGCTATCCGCCCGTCGTCTACCTGCAGCCTGCCCCTCTCCCCTGTCTCACTTGCACGGTGCTCTTGGTCTTGGTGCAGCTGATTCCCAACAGTGAAAGAGTTTCCGCGAGGAGACTGCTACATGCTTTGTCTCTGCAAATTCAAGGTTGTGTGTGGCATTTTCCAGGGTCTGCTCTCTTTACTTCTTGCATTTCTGTAGCCACTTCTCCAGGAAGCGTTAATAAGAATTAGCCACAGATCTGTTTCTTCAGTCTGGTCCTATCTAGAAACTATCTGGCAGAATGTCTGGTGTTTGGAGAATACTGATCCTCATCTTTTAACTTCAAGTCCATTTTCCAATTGTTCTCTCAAAATCCTTTTGGGAATTTGGGGGTTCGGAGAAGGATGTTTCAACTAAAAAGTTTTAGTTGTCATTGGCTTATTTTATTACAGTAAATAAATATAAAAAGTGACATATCTAACCTGGGGCAATTAACTAAGATCCTGTCTGTAACAAAAAAAAGAGAGAAAAGAAAGAAAGAAAAAGAAAAGCAACATACCTGTAGCTACTTGGGAGGCTGAGGCAGGAGGATCGCTTGAACCCAGGAGTTTGAGGTTGCTGAGAGTTATGATGACACCATTGCACTCTAGCCTGAGCAACAGAGTGAGATTCTGTCTCAAAAAAAAGAAAGGTGATATATCCAAAGTGATATAGTTAAAAAAAGAAGTAACTGGAGACCCAGGAAAAAATCAATGTTTACCCTTTTTTTATGGCAACTATCAGGTCATCCTTGAGTCTTTGTAACTCATTTTCTATGCACTGTCAGTGCTTAGCACCCGGGATCAGATAATATGGACAGGAAAGTGGACCTGCAAAGGGGTTACGCACAGCATACAAGGGCCACTGAAGGAGGGATATCCCTGTGGTTGACTTCTTCCACAGAGCTGAACACAGGGGACAGAGGCCCCAGTGATCTGGTATTTGCTATTGCCTTTTCCCTCTTGTCTAAGGCAGGACGTTTGGCCTGGTGATGTTCCACAGATGCTGCTTTCATTTTGCCCTCAGATGGTGACTTCATAAAAATGCCAAATCAAGCCCTGCTTATGATTGAATCATATGGACATCATTACAAGGTTCTGGCTAGTTCTGGAGAAGAAATTGCTGACAAACATGAATAAAACCTCAAATTTCTTTTTTCACTTCTAGATTCCACATTCCACAACAATATTGTGTTGTGCATTTAAAAAATTGTTAAATGGGAAGATCTCATGTTAAGTGTTCTTCCATAATTTTGTAAAGGGTGATAGTAGATGTTTTTATGGTGTGATCACAGCTGCTTCTGCTTGCCCCAATCAGTCTCTCTCGATGATTCTCAGCCCAGGAGAATGTCCAGCAGAGTTTTGTTAAGTGTACCGATTTTCTGGCTCCACTTTCAGAGATTCTGATTTAATTGTTATAAGCAGGTGTAATACTGCTTAAAATTCAGTCCTGGGAATGAGAGGGACCAAACAGAGAAAAGGCACAGGAGAACCAAAAACTAATTGATGTTAAATAAAACAGATATTTCAATTTTACGGTCCCTCACTAAACAACGTGGCAAGCTGTATTTATGGAAATGTAAGCAATTTAATTTCATGCTTTCTGTCTTCCCCTCCTCTCTTTATCCCCTTTCTCCTCCCCTTTCTTTTTCTTTTCCCTCTTTTCTTCTAATTGACACATGAGCTCCAACTTTTCCTCCTCTTATCCTTTTAGGGATGAACCTTCCTTATGTCTCTACAATGTCTAGCTGACCCTGCTTCCTCCCTTTTGTGTTGTGTTGACGACAGGGATATCATAAATTTTCTCTCATTGTATGTATGTGTCTTTATGATCCTAATTCTAAGTGGGACTTGAGGCTACATGGTGTGTCTAATTATCAGTTTATATTGTTGTGCCTTTAACTGGACTCTGAGTTCCAGACTGCTGAAGTCCCTGGGTTATTTCTCTTTGAATCCCCAGCACCAGATGCTGGTAAGTTCTCAGTAAATGCTGTTGAGTGCGTTCAGAAGAGGAAAAAAAAATAACTGCTTATGTTTGTTTTGTTTTGCAGCTAACATGCAGTTTAACACCTTTTTTCTTTTTCTATTGAGGTTTCCTGGGATTTAAATTGACCTGGGTGCATTAATTTCAAAAGAGGAAGGAAAATAATGATATAGCTTCAAGGTTCTAACTTCAAATGACCTCAGTTCAATACTGTGGTATGCTCTAACATTAATTTAACAACTGCTAATGGTCTAACTTAAACAATCAGGAAGAAGAAACAAAGAGGTTATATTTACCTGAATCAAGAAACTTACACCTTTGTGCTCCCAAAGAAGCACTCATGTATAAGAAATTTACAGTATGGAAGCTCACATCCCCAGCTCTTCTCCTGACTTAGAAAGTAAGTCATCTCCCTTAAAATGTTTAAATAAAAATATAGAAGCTGTTTTTGAAAGATAGATACTTTTCTTCCTCATGTGTTTGTGAGAATACCAGACTGCTGGTCCATTCTTTTGACAGATGTCTCTTGGAATGAACCGCTGAGAGGCCTGGCATGATCTGACAGCACTTTGACGGGACACTGTCGCATACATGCAGTCTGGGAGCAAATTGACTTCAAAATATCCCTTAACAAATTCCAAGTCAGGGCGATTTGAGGCAGAATGTCAGCTTAGATTATTCTCTTCTTCAGCCTCCAAAGACAACATGGATTCTCTGTCAACTCTGTAGATTGCTGCACAGTTAGCCTCAAATTTTAAAAAGTAAAGAAAATGAATTTACATTACTGAATTTCACAAAGCAAAATGATTTTCATTAACATTCCTCATCGAAGTTTTGGATTAATCAAATCCAAATCCTACCTCTTCCATGTACTAGCTACTGAATTTAAACAATGCACCTGATTTATCTAAGCCCTCATCTCTTCATCTGATGAAGGGGATGATAGTAATATCTACCTCTTAGATATGTTGCACAGCTGAAATGAAATAATCCAAGCAAAGTTCATAGGATGCTGCCTGGTTCATAACTAGTGCTCAACATGTCAACTGTCACTATTCTAAAAACCTCTTTACCACGTGGCAATTGGGAATGATGGCCTCCACAGTGTTCTCCTTATCAGCTCCATATCTATCAGGAGTCCCAGGAAATAATTTTGCTTTTTATTTTTCTGAGTCAAGTTTTTAAATTATATATATTTCATCCTGTTATAGAACACGAATTTATTAATAGCGAATAAAAATAAATTATAAAATGTATTGTAAAGTTAAAATAAGTAATAATAGCAATTTATATAATTATCATTTCAGATATTAGAACTAATATTTTCTAATTGCTAACAAAAACAAATTAGCGTATCCTGCAGTTTGGATATTTGACCCTCCAAACGGCATGTTGAAATCTGATCCTCAGGGTTGGGGGTGAGAGTCTAAATGTTGATATTTGGGCCGCAAGGGGGTAGAGCGCCCTTGAAAGTTGTGATGTGGGCCTTACATCTTGAGTTCTCTTTCCGTTAGTTATGGTGAGAGCTCCCCCTGCTGGTTGCTAAAAAGAGCTTGGCACGATTCTCTCCTCCCTTCCTCTCCCACCCTGTGATCTATGTATATAGATCATGAATACATTCATGTTTTTGTGGGATTCAATGTATTGATTATTTGTACAAATTGCAGTATTTACATCCTACTAATTAACATAGCTTTCACCTCATTTACTTAATCACAGTGTTCAGGCATTTGTGTTCTGTACTTGATAAATTTGACTTATACCCTTGCAATATGCTCCATAGGTGTGGTTCCACCATTTACCTTCCCTCTATCGAACCACACTCCCTCCCTTCTCATCCCCCTCCTCTTCCCTCCTTCATCCTGGGCTATAGTTGTGATTCATCTTTCATATGAAAGTGTGAGTGATTATAAATTGGTTTCATAGTAGCACTGAGTACATTGGATATTTTTTCTCCATTCCTGAGATACTTTACTAAGAAGAATTTTTTCCAGTTCCATCCATGTAAACATAAAAGAGGTAGGGTCTCCATCCTTTTTTAATGTTGCATAGTATTCCATGCTATACATATATCATAATTTATTATTCCATACATGGGTCCATATGCACCTGGAATTCTTCCATGACTTGGCAATTATGAATTGAGCTGCAATGAACAATCTGGTGCAAATATCTTTCTTGCCAAGTGATTATTGGTCTTTTGGATATACACCTAGTAGAGGAATTGCAGGATCAAACAGCAGTTCTACATTTAGATCCCTGAGTGTTCTCCAAACGTCTTTCCAAAAGAAACATTAGCTTGCATTCCCACCAGCAGTGTAGAAGTGTTCCCTTTTCTCCACATCCATGTCAACATCTATAGTTTTGGAATTTTGTGATGTGGGCTACTTTTACTGCAGTTAGATGATATCTCAAAGTGGTTTTGATTTGCATTTCTCTGATGATTAAAGATGATGAGCATTTTTTCATGTGTCTGTAGACCATGCACCTATCTTCTTCAGAGAAGCTTCTATTCATCTCTATTATCCACAATGAAATGGGATCATTTGTTCTTTTCTTATTAATAAGTTTGAGTTCTCTGTGGATTCTGGTTATTAGACCTTTGTCAGAAATATAACCTGCAAAAATCCTCTCCTATTTTGAAGGCTGTCTACTTGCTTTACTTACTGTGTTCTTCGCAGTGCAGAAGCTTTTTAATTTGATCCGATCCCAGTAGTGTATTTTTGATGTTGCTTCCATTGCCCAGGGGAATCTTCCTCATAAAGTATTCTCCCAGGTCAATTTTTTCAAGTATTTCCCCTGAAATCTCTCCAAGAATTTTTATAGTTTCATGCCTTAAGTTTAACTCCTTTTACCAGTGACTGCCAATTTTTGTTAGAGGAGAAATGTGTGGGTCCAGCTTCAGTCTTCTACAAGTTACCAGCCAATTCACTCAGCACCATTTGTTAAATCTTTCCCCCAATTTGTATTTTTGATAGGCTTATCAAAGATCAAATGAAGATAAGTGTCTGGGTTCATCTCTTGGTTTACAATCCTGTTCCATACATCTACCTCTCTGTTTTTGTGTCAGTACCATGCTGTTTTGATCACTATAGATTTATAATATAGTCTGAAGTCTAGTAGCATGATTCCTCCTGATTTGTTTTTATTTCTCAGTAATACCTTGGCTATATTCAAGGTTTTTTCTGTTTCCATATAAAAAGAAGGACTAAATTTTCCAGATCTTTAAAGTATGGCAGAGGTGTTTTAATAGGTATTGCATTAAATCTGTAGATTGCTTTGGGTAGTATAGACATTTTAACAATGTTGCTTTTTCTCAGCAATGAACATGGTACATTTTTCCATTTGTTAACATCTTCAGCTATTTCTTTTCTCAGAGTTTCATAATTCTCTTTATGGAGATCTTTCACGTCCTTTGTTAGGTACACTCCCAGATATTTCATCTTCCTAGGCACTATTGTAAAGAGAATAGAGTCCTTGATTGTTTTTTTTTCACCTTGAATATTGTTGGTATATATAAAGGCTACAGGTTTATGAGTGTTGATTTTGTATCCTGAGATGCTACTGTATTCCATGTTCACTTCCAGGAGTTTTGTAGTTGAGTCCCTGGGGTTTTCCAGATATACAATCATATCATCTGCAAAGAGTGACAGTTTGATCTCCTCTGATCCTATTTGGATACCCTTGATTGCCTTCTCGTGCCTGATTGCAATGGCTAAGACTTCCATTACAATGTTAAAAAGCAGTGGAGACAATGGGTGACCTTGCCTGTTTCCTGGTCTGAGTGGAAATGATTTCAATTTAACTCCATTCAATACAATATTGGCTGTGGGTTTGCTGTAGATGGTCTCTATCAGTTTAAGAAATGTTCCTTCTATACCTATTTTCTTAAGCATTCAGATCAAGAAAGGATGCCTGATATTATCAAAAGCTTTTTCTGCATCAGTTGAGAGAATCATATGGTCTTTGATTTTTATTTTGCTTATGTGATGAATTCTATTTATGGATTTACGTATACTAACCCAGCCTTGAGACCCTGAGATGAAACCCATGTTGTCATGATGTATAATTTGTTTAATGTATTGTTGGATTCTGTTTGCTAGGATCTTATTGAATATTTTTGCATCAATATTCTTTAGAGATATTGGTCTATAACTTTTGGGGGGTTATTTTCCTGGTTTGGAGATCAGGGTGATATTTGCTTCATAGAATGTGTTGGGGCACTAGGGGGGGTTCTGGAAGATGGCGGCGGCGACGGTTCCGTAGTTCATCATTCTCCAGTCAGCAGGTGAGAGGGAGGGAGTACTGGACCTTTTGCAGAGTGAATTGTCGGAGTGGATGAGCACTTGGCAATGCACAGCGATTTGGTGGATTGTTGTGTTTGAAATACAGTTCATAACCGCAGAAACTGCTGTAAACTGTTTCCCCCTGAACGGCGGAGGGGCAGCCGGCCCCTCCCACAGGGAGGACAGCAGGTCGCAACTCACAAAGCCTAACTGGGGAAATAATTCCACCGAAAAGTGGATCTCAG
>CAUYRH010119288.1:0-12876 GCA_963574655.1 Perodicticus potto
AAGAAGTTAATTTATAATGTTCTTTATATAAAATGATTTCTTACCGGCCACTAAAGGGAATAGGGCCTAAAATGAACGTAGTTAATATGAGGAGAAAAGACCTACTACATCACTATAGAATGTTCCAGGTAGTAGTAATTACCCTGTTTACAGAATTTTCAGAGGCAGGAACAGAGACAGAAATCCCAATACAGGGCGCACAGCTCGGCTCTCGGGGCGTCCCAGCAGGTGAGAGACTCATTTCAGATCACTTGTGACGCTCTTCGGGACAAGCATTGAAGGAAGATCCCATTTACCATGTACCTTTTTCTAATAAGGACACAGATACAATGTTTTTAAAATGCTAAGAATTTTTTCATACATTCCAGTCACTTCAATATGATTGGAAGTTTGAATACATCCTACACCAAAACCTTGTGTTGAAATACTTTCTGGTCCCGGCTCTCCGTGTCCAGACGCCTCCAGGTACACCAGCGTGCCCTGAAGCACACGGCTGAGACACGGAGCATGCGCTTTTCATCCAGAGGTTTTAATTGTACACAGACTCCATCGTTGGCTGTTAACACGGATGATAGGAGAAGGGCATTCTTTTTCAGCGTGAAGGTCAATTTTCCTTTCTTGAAAGCTCCTTTCACTTTGTGTCTCATTTTACTCTGCATTATTTTATGACAAGAAAATGAAACAAAAGGAAAAGGAAGTTTACACACATTTTATTTTAAGTTACAGTTTATATGAGCATCAAACACGAGTGTTTTATTTAATTCTTTGGGTTGATACCTTTCTGGTTTCCTGAAATATAATACCTATTAATCCCTGTTTGCAGACACCTTGAAATATTTATTGAATAATACAATACAGATTCTAAAACATAATCTTCTTTTATGAATACTGGCACAATTTCTCCCAGCTCTGCAAAAGATTTAAGAAAAATGGCAGGGCAAGATCAGACATTGTTTACATCTCACCTCCAGCAAGATATAACTTTACTCTTGGCTGACCTTTAAGCAAAAGCAATGGTTATGTAACCAAGTAAGCTAAAAACTAAACAGGAAAAGACAAGCAAGGGGTCACAGAGCCGGGAATGAACTACAAACTTACTCTATTTGTTAAACTTAGATTTTTATCATGTTGCTCAAAGAACAGAAAGGTTTCCCAAATGGAAAAATGTGACCAATATTTTATCTTTGCTATCTGAATGTATACATAAATATTTCAGTATTTAAAAGAAGTTATTTAGAAGTCTGCTATAAAATGCATTGCTGTATTTTATAATGTCAAGCAGAAGTGTTACTCATTGACAAAATAAAATTTTTGAATGAACTGCATTCTATCTTTATATAAATATTAGTTGAAATTAAAGCCCAAGGTATACTGTTTTTAAGACATACACTCTAAGATTGTTTTAAAGCTAAACAGATTTACATTTGGAAAGTTTTAAGTGCAGCCTTATCAAAGGGCAAAAGAATTTAAAGTCCCTTTTTAAAGTCCCTTTTCAGCCTCATCATTTACAGCGTATAAATCAAGTTAATAGTTCCTACATTATATACTTAATAGAAAAAATATTTCCAATGAGAAGAGAAAAAACAAAATGAAATAGTACAACCTAAAAATACTCTAAGCTTTCTTTAGTAATATAAAATATCCTATCTTTAGTAATATAAAAATGTTTATAGCAAATTAAAGTTTCTTGCTTATGTCCCCATAAACAGCATCTTTAGATTTTTGATAGAATTGAATAGCAACCTAGCATATTTTTATTTTAATATGTAATTGAATCTTTAATATATAAAGAATAAGAATTTTTTTAAATAATTAAAGCAATGAGGCCATAACATAAATTGCTATTGAAGGAATATGGAAAGAAAGCTTGAGAAAAAGAAGTAAAATTGCACTGAAAATGTATGAGTTAAATAACATGTTAGGTACCATGCATTAGCAGTTGAACAACTAGATGGCTTACAATCTAGTGAGTCAAGATGTGGATGGGCGGCACCTGTGGCTCAAAGGAGTAGGGTGCCGGCCCCATATGCCAGGGGTGGCAGGTTCAAACCCAGCCCCGGCCAAAAAAAACTGCAAAAAAAAAAAAAAAAGAAAGAAGCCATTAAAATGCAATGGACAAGTAGTGTCATAAGGGGAATCACATCCAAGTAGCTAGAAAGAGGAGCACCGAGGTGAGTTTTGGCAGAGGAAGCCATCATTGAAGCAGATTTCTTGTCTTCTTAACACTGATGAAAGAAGAAGGGCATTATTTTTGAAGTCTAAATATGGAATTATTATTTTATTTAGACTTTTTGGAATTATTTAGACATATGGACGGGATTACATTATTTTATTTAGACTTCTTGTCTAAATATGTAATTCCCTGAATTCACTTCTTGTTCTAAATATGGAATTCACTGAAAAATAAATGACAATGAGCCTAAAAGAATGCAAAACCCATCATAACAATAAAGATAGCTTGATATGGTAGAACAACAGGGCTATCAACAGGTGAATGGTGAGGTTAGAAAGGAAAGCAGATCTGGGAAAAACCCTATAGCCATAAAAAAGAGAAGTTTAAATTTCTTCTTAAAAAAATTTGAAAAGAAAACTAAAGAAATAGATCAGAAATTACACCAAGAGTTTTAAATGGGAGCCTAACGTGATTGTATCATCTCTTTGCGATAATCTCCCTGGTTGCATTTAGTGAATGAATGGGAGGGATTGTACAACCAAAGTCTAGGAGAAGAATCCAGGTGGGAAGCTTATGGTGTTATTCCAGGTGAGAAATTACAATGGACTCAGGGCGGGGGGTGGTGGTGGGGGGATGATTTAGGAGCTACTTAAAAGGTACAGAGTTAAATGTGCTCAGTGAGGGAAAGCAAGATGGTTATGGAATTCACTGAAACAAGAACATGGAAAGAGGACGAGATGGGGAGGGGATATGATAAATGCTGTTTTAAACATACTGTCCTCTCAAAAAGCCTTGATGTAGATGTTAAATACACAACTGGATATGCCGGAAAATCAGTATAGGCAGTATGGAGTCTTGATAAGATGAAAATTGTCATCTTTTCTAAATATGCGTTAACAACTCAGTAAACACCACCATCTAAATACATTACATATCAGTTTTTACTAAACTAATAATATTCTAATTATGAAGGTAAGTAATGATGTGCTTAGAAAACCCTTTTGGGGGAGGAATTAGAAGAGGATCAATTAAACGTAAAATAAATTTTAAAAGAAGAAATGCATAAGGTCAGACAGAGAATGAAAACGATCATGGGGCTAAGTCCAGAATTTGTCCTTTATTACAGACACAGAGGCTGGCAGCTGTTTTGCTACTGCTCTTCTGTTTCACTGTTGTTTGTGGAGCCGTGGTCTTGGTGAGACTACTCAGCTCGTACAGTACTGTAAGGAGATTTGTATTAAAAACCAGCTATGACTATCTATTTCCCATGGAGGAAAGATCCATAAATTACAGCTGAGGTTATTTGTCAGTTATGTAGTTTAAAAATTCTTTGGCAGATAAGATTAAAGTGTGAGAATTGATCCTGAACTCCAGCTGAGGGGCCTGTGAAATTATGAAGATAATATGTTCAGTACAACGTTTCCTGCTGTCCAATTTAAAGGTACTGGGTAGGAGGTCAGTGGAAAGGGAAGGCAGTTGGATGGCACTATTTCAAATATTTTAAATAAATGTTTTGTAAGAGACTAAAGTATTATGTAAAGGAATGAATATTTTCTTGCTAAGCAGAATCTTTATCCAATCATTTGATTTATGAATGAGAGATTTCACTTAGAGTCTAGGGGCTTCCAGTCAATCCAGGTTTCAGCAGAGCATTCTTCTCCATGGTATAATTTTTAATGCCTTGTTTAAGTTTTTCAAATAAAATAACTCATAAGGAAGGCTTTGTTCTTTTCTTCCTACAATTTCTTCAACAAATTGTTCTGTAATCGAATGATTCTCAGATAGACAAACATGTTTACAAATGTCTGCAGTGATACATAATCTTTTAACGTCATATTTGCCATGAAGAAGCAGTCCTAAACCTCTGATAAATGTCAAAGACATTACACTATAAATTGGCCAAGTGAACCAAAGGAAGGCATACATGTATCTTTTCCTTAGGAACAGCCAAGTATCCTGAAATCCGATGAGTAATTACATATAAACTGAAGTTGCTTGAATGATTTGCTTCAGAAGAGTTTTAGGTATTTACAAATACATATACAGTATACAAAAATAAAAATAATTTCAAACTTATAGAAGAAATGCAAGAAAAAAAAAAAAGGGAGAGGAAAAAGGCACCAGAAATAAGTGCGAGACACAAGATGTGTGAGGAGGTGTCCACTTGCTAAAGATGAACTCAAAATAGTCTAAGCTTGTAACATCAAGGAGAAAGTGTATTTAATTATGAGGTTGACACTATCCATGAGGAAAAAAGGAACTGTTAGTACACAAGTTCAAGTTGCATTTGCAGTTTGAAAAAAAGAGAAGGGGATACTTTATAAAGGAAGGGACAATCAGTCACATCATTACAGGAGAGGCAGCAAAGTGTTTCCTACTGGTTATATCTAATGATGTCCTTTTTAGAGGCAGGTGGTATAATGCCTGTGTTATAACAGGAATCTCAAAGGCAGAGAGAAGTAGGTTTCAAATTACCAGTAAAACTCCTGGTTAGTAAAGATTGAGAGCCTGGGGAATATCACTATAGTTTGGTATTTATTGAAAAATTGAAGGTCTATAAAATAAACAGTATAGTGTGCAAGGTTCTTCTTTGGTGGTTTGTTTTATCACTTAACAAGCGGAAGTGGTTAAAGCTAAAAAAAACCTCAGAGATTCAATGATGGCAGAGTGAAAAGAGCCCTGGACTGGGAGTCAAAGCCTGACTTTCTGTCTCAGCTCAGCTAACTTATTTCTTTGTTTTTATTTTTATTTTTGTCCAGCCGAAAATGTTGTCGGCTAACTTTTAACAGAACAATTTTGCTGGGGCGAGTTCTGAATGATCCCACAATGGGACAGATTCACAGCTGTAAAAGGGGGTTACTAATACCAATTCAGAAGGGCTTTGTGATGATTCAGCCAATTATTGCACATAAAAACAGGTTTTCTCCACATTATCTGAAATATCATTTTCTTCATATTGCCTAAAAATCTTTTAAATATATTTTGAAGATATAAGTTTATTGAAAACATTTTTGTAACTACCCCAAACAATAATTTATATCTTTATGTGACTTTACGAAGAGTTACATGATTCAAGTCCTATTGAGATATATTTTAATTGCTATTATTAAGAAGACACAGTGTTATTTGAAGTACCAGATTGCAAAAATCAATCTACTAAATACTTGATATGTTCCATCTTACGTAACTTTGAAATAGTAATTACAGCGCAGTACTCTTTGTCTCCCTGTTTTACAAGTTAAAGAGGTGAAATTGCTGAGTTAGGATTAGTCATGTGAAGCTTGCCAAAAGAGAAGAGGGAAAAAACCTAGAGAAATTCTATACTGAAGGGGAGAAAAAGATAAATTCCATCTAGAAGTTTTTGACGTTACACAGTAAGGTTAAATCTTTTTGGTACTCATTGATATGAGATTTAAAATTCCTTTACAAGAACATATTTTATTTTTTATTTATTTATTTATTTATTTTTTTTTTTGAGACAGAGCCTCAAGCTGTCACCCTGGATAGAGTGCTATGGCATCACAGCTCACAGCAACCTCCATTTCCTGGGCTCAAGCGAGTCTCTGGCCTCTGCCTCCCAAGTAGCTGGGACTACAGGTGCCCGCCACAACGCCCGGCCATTTTTTGGTTGCAGCCGACATTGTTGTTTGGCGGGTCCAGGCTGGATTCGAACCCGCCAGCTTAGGTGTACGTAGCTGGCGCCTCAGCCCGCTGAGCCACAGGCGCCGAGCCAAGAACATATTTTAAAACTATGTTTGGTAGTCAGTAAAAGTTTTCAGGTAATTTGTAGAGGATCCTGATTCTTTAGTGTTTAAAACCCAGGAAGCCCAGGGGATGCCTCTTACTGAAGCGCCAGGAACCACTGGGCCTTTGCAGCAGGCCGTCCAGTGGACTACCACACAATTCCACAGTGAGGACAAGATAGCCTGAGCTCCTAAATGCTCATTTTTTTTTGCTATGTATGTTTTGGGAAGAATCAGTTTATTTTCTTTCAAATTATAAAGATAGTATTTATTTATTCCGATTTTTTTTAGTTAAAATATTTTTTAGAGACAGTCTCACTCTGTTGCCTCAGGCTGGAATATTGTGGCTTTATGACTCACAGCAACCTCAAACTCCTGGGCTTAAGGGATCCTCTGGCCTCAGCCCCCCTAGTAGCTAGAACTATAGGCATGGCGATTTTTCTATTTTTAGTACAAATGGGATCTCACTCTTGCTGGTCTCAAACTTCTCAGCTCAAGCAATCCACCCACTTGGGCCTCCCAGAGTGCTAGGATTACAGGCATGAGTCACCATTCACGACCTATTTATTATTTTGTTAATTTCATATTAATTAGTCTACATTGTTTGCATTTGTTAGTAAAGTCCAAGTTGTAGTTGAGCCCTTTGCCCAGGATGTGTGCTGTATATCCTTGCATTGTGCCCATCAGGTAAGAGTTTACCAATCCCCCACCCTCTCCCTTTCTCCCCACTTGAATGTAATTGTGTTTTTCTCTTGGGTGGGCATGTAGTTATTTATCTATTGGTTTCGTATTAGTATTGAGTATTTAGATTATCACCAATAAAAATTCATTTTGATGTAAAATCATAACTAGTTATTAGAATGGACACCATTTACTTTGTTCATTTGGGGTAAAATGTTGTTCCAAGTGAAGACACAGAAAGAAATATCTACTTTGCTTTTTGTCCAGGAATTGTGAAAATCCAAAGAGACAACAAAATAGAGTGTTGAATAATAAAAAGCACTAAAGAAATGTAAGGCATTGTTATTTCACCTTGAACAGCAAGTTTGTCCATAAAATTTTAATAGGCAAGTTAATTGCATATTATATAAATAAATATGTATAACATTTAAATATATAAAATATAAATAATTGCTAATAAATATTAAGAATACTATTGTAAACATATTGATGGAAATTTGATCGTTTTTTTTTTTGATTCTTTACCTTAAAATGCCTGAAGGGCATCAATTTATTTATCTGGTATAGTTGTTATAAAAGCTGGCTACACAGAAGATTGGTTCTGTATTGCTCTCATCATCACCCAACCATCCTATTTGCTAGGAGAAATGCATCATTTATTGCTAGGAGCTGAGAATTAAAAGAGAAAGAATGTACAGACCCTAGAGACTTAATATCTAATTGCAGCAACAGTATGGATGTTTAAAAGAGAAAGAAGAATAAATAACAATACGATTTTGCATGTCTGAAATTCCAAATGGAAGATTATCTGTCTTCCTAATTTCGAGGCCTTACCAGCTAGCTCAGTATTGATTTCTAAAGGATTCGAAGAGAAAACTCACATCATTTAAATATGTAGATAATTAGTGGAATAGAATTTCAGAAGCAGGAACAATAGTGGTGTACCTTTTGAAGGCCTCTGATTTAAATTGCTTTCGCTTCCTTTGCTTCTCAGTGATGAAGAAGTAGAATATTTTCAGTAATAATTTTAAAAATCTATTATTTGGGCTACATTCAAGTAAGGTTTTGCTATAATAAGGAAATGATAATTAGATTAAGGGGTTTTTTTGTTTGTTTTTTGGTTTTTGTTTTTAATACTTAGTTGACGTGAATTCAGTGAATTTTTACCACCCAAGAGTAAAAAGGGTTTTACTGACTACCTGGATCAACATTAATGTCTTTTTACTGGCTGGAAGATTTGGCCTAATCAGTTACCTATTCATTGTCAAAAGTGGGAGAGCAGAGTTGAGAAAACATTGATTATGTTAAATGGCTAGAATTTTTAACAGAAGTCTCTGGTTGAGTAGAATAAACAATACACAAATATCTTACAGTGGACAAAATATTAAAAGTATTTGATTTCATGAGTAGAAGAACTTAAACATGGGTTAATTAATAGTTAATTTTTTCAAATGGTAAATGTGTTACTTTTGAACACATAGAAAGGCAGCCAAGAAAGAAAAAAATAATTTAGGGAAGCAGTATAGTACAATGGTTAATGCCCAAGGTCTGGCATCAAAGTGCTTGGTATGACCCTCCTAACCTATAAGTTGCATGTTCTTCAAAAACTTACTTTTGCATCCTAATGCCTTAGTTTTATCATCTGTAAATGATGATGCTGTACAAAATTCATATGTTGAAAAAAAAAAAACAACAAAACTTAATACCATTACCAATGTGATGGTATTAAGGGGTGAGGCCTTCAGGAAGTGATTACTTCCTGAGGGTAGAAAGCTCCTGAATGAGATTGGTGTCCTATAAAAGGGACTGAAAACACGACAACAAGGAATGTTCTGTGAAGCCAAGGGTGAACCATCTCCAGACACTGAATCTGCTGGCACTTTTGTCTTAGACTTTTCAGCCTCCAGAACAGTGAAAATAAATTCCATTATTTACAAATTATCCAGTCTTAAGTATTTTGTGATAGCATCACCAACTAAGAGTAATACCCAGTACATGCCTCAAAAAAATAATCATGAGGATTAAGTCAGGGGCTACATGGGGAAAATGCTTGCCACAGAATTAATAATAATTGTTAGCTATTATTGGTAGCCAACAATTTAGAATATATTTAACACTTATCTTGCAATTATAATGCAATAAATGATTCTTAACCTCATCAGCACATTAGAATCATCTGGGTTTTACGTTTTTTAATTTGAATAGCTGGTCTTACCCCTAGAGATTTTAATTACATTGGTCTCAGGTGAGTCCCAGACATCTGTGAGTTTTAAATGTTCCCCAGGTAATTGTAACATCCAGCCAGAGCTGAAAAGATCTGATCCAAATAGCACAGAGCTTGTACCACTCCGTCAGCAGCTGAACCAATCCTAGAGTAGGTTCCCAAACCGTATCTTGCATAGCACTGGGCCAGCAAGATATTCACATAAAAAGATAAATAAATAAATGAGAAGTAACTTAAAGGGTATAGTTCAATGAAGCTGGATGATGCATATATCTCTTACAGACTCATTTTCAACACTAACAATGAAAAGACCTGAGAAATTCTGATTTAAATAAATGTGTTAATTTCTGATGTGCTCATATTTCTCTAAAATCTTTTTTAAAAGAAATGCTTCCTTAAGGAATATTTAACTTTTTGTTCAACAGCAGAGCAGTAACCATCACCAGCTATCATTCCTATTAGCTATAATATCAATTAATTAATAAATGTATGATTATGTAATATATATTTATTAACATCTGTTCTTCCTAGGTACCAGACATTTAAGGCTAAAAAAGCATAAGGCTTAGCTATCAACATCATATGTGGTGTCTTTCAAAGTCACAGTTATCTCAACTCCACAGGAGATGTACTGCTCTGAAAATGGATCTGCCAGTGTATTCTTTAACCTTTCTTTCACTGGGATTCTAATAATGAACTGGATTTGGAAGTCATTGATTCGTAGCCCAGCCTTTCATAGTAAGCCTTCTAGCTCCCATCTATTTTGCAAAAAATCAATGAAGAAAACAAAGCTAGAAAGAGAAACTCAGTGGCCAATCCTAGGAAAAGGAAGGAAACAAAGGAGGATAAATGACCCAGGAGAAGTAGAATGGCACACGGAAGTGCAGAGGAACGGCACCGTACGCGTGTGTGCCCGCGCATGTGTTATGTGTGAGTGGGGAGACTAATGGCCTTGGGTGGAGAAGGAGTAGGAAGGGGAAAATGCTTTGAATCCATCGTGGGCTGGGGAGGAAAAGAAAGCGATGACAAACAACTACCATCATTTTGGTAAAGATGGTAAGGGGAGTGGAAGTGGAAGGAAATTGTGCAGGAGAAATAATGTGATGATAGACTTAGGAGGTGAATAGTTTAGGATCATAGACTTCGCCCTTGTTCTGATGACCAGAGGAGTTAGGAATCACCTTGCTCTTTGGAAACAATAGGAAATGTTGATGTAATAGACTTATAATATATACGCGCACTTCTTTTCTCTAAGTTGGTGGAAGCAGGTGTTTCCATTTCCTGGTGGAAGCAGGTGATGGAATGCAAGATAGACACAAAGGGAAAAGGTTTTCAAAAATGGGGTGTTTCTTTGAATTTAACCCTTTTAAAGTGGGGTCTTGTTGAGTCCCAAATTTGGGGGTTCTTTAGAGATTTTGACTGTTAGGTAATGCTATTAACTACACCTCAAATTAAAATATTACTTTCTAAACTTGAACCAAAGAAATCCTCAACCTCACTATTAGATTTCTGTGGGAAAAGGATGTCCATTGTCCAAACAAGGAAAATTACAGTTCTAAGAAAACAATCTAAAATTAAAGAGACATTTTAAACACAATACAGATAGATATTGGGATTTCTATTTTTAGGGCAAAACACCTTTTTAACACCAGGTTTTATGGGGGAAAAAACAGATTGATGTGATGTTATATGTAATTTTCAAAATTCACTTATTTAAAGTTGTGAAATGAAAATTAATTTCAGCTTCAACCTCTGTGAACATAAAGTTTGGATGGGGGAAGATGATAATGTCAAAGCTACTCAAATTGGTTCAGGGACGGTGCCCCATACTTCCCCAGAAATGAAAACCCAGAGACATGGCTACTGTATTAAGGCTTGCAATCAAGCAGGCTTTGGAAACACAGTGTCTACTTCCTACCCCGAAACCAAAGTATTTCAGGCAGCACAGTGCCTGGGATCAAAGCAGAGACTCAAAGTCATGGGTAGCTTTCTGGAATCCAAATGTTGCAAAAGTGCTAGACATTTTTGAGAAATGGAGAACCAAAGGGAGGGTCTATTAGGAGGATTTCCAACCTGAAGTGATTGTGACTTGATTTCCTTGGAAGCGTTCATCTAAAACGGGGGTCTATAACCTTTATTTTTCCTCTGCCATGCATTGGAAAAATAAGGGTTGTCTTAGGCCACACATTAAATACACTAACTCTAATGAAAACTAATTAGGAAAAAAGAAAGAAAGAAAAATGTCCCTGCATACCTTTCATGATATCCAACACCACAGATAAGTCAAAAAAAAAAAAAAGTCCTCACAAAATCACTCTGAGGGCCACAGGTTGGACACCTGAGATTAAAACAACTGTATAACACAGTAAATAAGGACTGACATTTAGGACTACAAATCAGTAAGGAGATTAAAGTGCTCCACCTCTGTGTTCAGGCAGTAGAACACAACTTGAAAGACAAGTCTTCTACTTAGTTGAAGAAGTAATAAATCATAGCCAAGCTTTATTAAGCAAACTTGAATTTTTTTGTAACCCAAAGAAATCTCTCTAATTCTCTCTGTGGCTGCCTGAATCATACACCAAAAAACAAGTTTGAATGATGGAGCTCAGGGTGAAGACATAGGGAAGAATTTGGCAAGTTGGAAGTTGTTCCAGTCTCTAGCAGCTCTATAGTAAAAGATGATTCTTCAGTCTTCAGACAGAATTCCCTCCAACCTTAGAGCCATCCCAGATTTAGATTGAAGGCTGAACACCCTAATTTAGTTTGCATGGAGAGATTGTAATGAAGTTCTTTATAGGTATCTGGCTTCTAGCACTTACCAGGCATCAATGGCAAACTGAACAAATTCAGTAACTACATGAATTGGGTGCACAAACAAATATTAGTTGTAATCATTATTTGAGAGATAAAGAGAGCTAAGTAAGAGGCATCAGAGAAACTGTGAAAGCATGAAAATATTGCAGGAAAGAAGAGGAGTATTACAGTTAATTATGAATTAGAGTGCATTTTTCAAAGGGATATAATAAAGATCTGAATTCTCTACTACTGCTTTGGCTTGGATCAAATGTAAGACTCACAATTTTAGAGCTTGTGTCTAGGTTATAGAACACTTACTAAGTTCTATCTACGTTAGGCAAGTGACCTTTTAGGTAGGTACTTCACATATGTTATGCCACCTCATTTTCAAAACAATTTTGTGAAGCTAAGAAAGGTAACTTACTCAGTATCTGCGCTATACTAAGTGGAGTAATCGAAATTTGAAACTAGGCTAGACTGCCTCTATAGCATATGTTATTTCCACTACACCAGGAAGTCATGAGTCATTCCCAGCTGAAGTATGGTTTTTATTATGTCTAACTATGAGCAGACTTTCAGAAGCAGCTGACAGTAGCTATTATTGTCAAAGCAGCAGCCTAGTAAAAATTATTTCCATGTATACTTGTTAAACATTATTATTCACATAAACAATACTAAAAACCTCATTCAATAGGTCAATTCATTCAGCTACTTTGGCTGCACTTTACAGCTCACTCATCTTAATCAGCTACCAAGGTAAAGTAATTTTCAAAACACTAAATATTCAATAGGGCACAAACAAACTTATTCCTGACCAACCCATTTCCATTATTAGTATGTGTCATTAAAATTGTTTTTAGTCTAAATGCCTTTTTTTTTTGTAGGGATAGAGTCTCACTTTTTTTAAAAAATAATTTTATTAAATCATAATTGTGTACATTGGTGCAATCATAGGGCAGAATGTGCTTCATATACAATCAGAAACATTTTGATCGTACTGTGAGAGATAGGCTTCATAGCATTTTCTTAATCACTATATAAAGACATTGATACTCTACATTTGATAAGTTTCACCAGTACCCTACTAAGATGCACCGTAGGTGTGATCCCACTAATTGCCTTCCCTCCACCCATCCTTCCCCCTCCCCTCCCCTCCCTGTCCCTTTTCCCTGTATTCTTGTGCTATAATTGGGTTTTAGCCTTCATATGAAAGCTATAAATTAGCTCTATATTAGGGCTGAGTACATTGGATACTTTTT
>CAUYRH010119289.1:0-32793 GCA_963574655.1 Perodicticus potto
TCAGTTGAGAGAAAAACTCAAGTTTGAGAAGTGGGGGGGCCGGGAGGGTTCAGCAAGTTCCCAGCCACAAGGAACAATACACAAATATATGGCCCACTTTGAAGGATGTGGCTACAACTTGGATGTACCTTGCAAATGCACACAAGGTTACCTACCTGCCCATACCCTCATACTGGTATGAAGTTAAAAATTTAAAAAGAAACTGACAAAACAGGTTTCTAAGATTTCTACTGTGTTGGGATTTCCAAGACCAGGCTTGGTGATTTAGGAGGATCATCCACAGGACTCAGCAAATAGAAGTACTCATGGCCATGGAATATTACTGCAAAAAATATAAAAAGCAACAGTCAGCAAGGAGAAAAACCATATGAGGCAAAGTCTGTAAAAACCAGATACAAGTTTCTAAGAGTCCTCTTCCAGGAAAATCAGAGGATGTGCTTAATTCTTCAGCAATGGTATTATGATGACATCTATGAAATGTTATCTATCAGGGAAGCTCAGTTGAGTCCATAAATCTAAGATTTTCACTGGCAATCTGTCATGTAGGCACCATATACCTAGTACCAAACACAAATTCCAAAATTTCTGGGGTAAAAAAGGTTCTCAGAATAAAACACTGTTTGTGTCGTTTGTATAAATGGTTTAGCCAAGTGAGCTGCTCTCATCAGCTTGGAAATAGTGGACTGCATTGAAATCCAAGTTACCAGAAGCCAACCAAGGGCCAATTTGTAATTAAGGTAGTCTCAGGCCTGCCATGTTCATTTTCTTCACAACTGCTAACCACAGAAAACAGTTTGTGAAAAGCTTTGAGAGTGAAAAATTCAAAGTTTCCTGAAGCAATAAATCTTATCTAGTTTTAATGCCCCTTTGAAGAATTGGCAAGAAAACTTCCTACTCTGTCACAAGCTTTTAGGTAATAGAATTATGTAAAAGCTTCATTTCTCTCCATTGCCTAAGGAAATGAGATGAAAGAAAGGTTTTGGTTCAACTATAACACTGCTGATATTGGGCGGTGCCTGTGGCTCTTTGAGTAGGGCATTGGCCCCATATACCGAAGGTGACGGGTTCAAACCCAGCCTCAGCCGAACTGCAAAACAGAAAAATAGCCGGGCAATGTGGCAGGCACCTGTAGTCCCAGCTACTCAGGAGGCTGAGGCAAGAGAATCACCTAAGCCCAGAAGCTGGAGTTTGCTGTGAGCTGTGTGATGCCATGGCACTCTACCTAGGGCGATAAAGTCAGACCCTGTCTCTAAAAAAAAAAAAAAAAAAAAAAAAAAACCCTGCTGATATCATTACTATTCTCTAGTACCAGTACATTAATTTTTTTCAATAGTTTAAAAGTGCAGAAAGTCCTTTGAGTTCAGGTTTTCTTTAAACAGTAATTCCAAGTCATCATAATCTTTTGTTTGCTCATTGTGTTTTGTTCCAAAGAGGAAAACAATTTGTGTTATTAGAACAGTTTGAGCAAAGGATTCAGATGTCTGTTAAGTGCTTATTTATTCAACATGCTGTAAATTTCACTAATGCAATTCAGTTGTACTCATTTATTTCCTCAAGTTTTTGGAATAAGAATTCACCTATGAGTTTCATGAAAAATACTTCTTAGGAGTCTCGTCAGGTTGAACTGAAATCCCCTTTAAAGACATTTTGTTGGTTAAAGGTTTTATTGTTGCTGTTTATTTTTTGTTCCTTACGATTCTGATTTTATGAACTGAGAGTTTATATTAAACAAAATCTAGCTTTTGTTTAATATAAAAAAGTTTCTTTCTCACAAATCTGTTTTAACTCCTTTTAACCACCATCCAGAGTTATAATTACAAATTATGAAAAGATTAAAGTTTCATCTTTTTTACATTATATGCTGATAACATGAAACTTATAACACTGTCATTGTGACTGAAGAAATATGGCCTTAGACAACAAAAGCACTGGGTCTTTGTTAACAAATGAATGTAGAAAACAAGGTAAAAGCATAGTTTCACTAAATAGGTACTTGTAAATTGTTCCACTGATATAGACCCCTGACACTTTTTTTTGCAGTTTTTGGCCAGAGCTGGGTTTGAACCCACCACCTCTGGGATACGGGGCCAGCACCCTACTCCTTTGAGCCACAGTCACTACCCACCTGATACTTCTTTAAAATTCTATTACTGCTAATTTAAAAAAAAAAAAAAACAACTAAGAAAGAATGTCAACCCCTGATAGTAAATAACATTTATTTTATCTCCAGAGGAAGGTTGAAGTTTCCCTAAAATTACTAAAGTATAACTAACATGGTGATTATTTCCATATGTTAAACACCAGAGGAAGAAGCCGTGAGTTAACTAAGCCCAACTTTCATTAAACAGAATTGCCTTGAAGTGAGGTGTAAACTTTCATTTGTGCTATTAATCTTCATCTTCAAATAAAATTGTCTTTGAGGTTTAGCAACAAATTCTAATCGTCATTTTCTATAAAACTGTTTATCTTTTATGAACAGGAAGATTACGTGGATAAAGTTATATTTAAGATTAGAGTTATAAGAAATCTGTAAGTACTGCACCATAGAGTTTTTCAATAAGCTTGAAACAAGTTTCTATGACGTATGAACATATATTCTACAGCCCAGCATCTGGCACATATGGGTATCTGGCACAAAGTTACAATTCATGTTTAATGAATACATGCCAATTTTGCCAATAATATGCTAAGTGTATAATACTTGAGAAATAGTTTTAACCCATATGAGCTAGCAATGTATGAAATTCTTGAAGTTCTGTAAGAATTGAGAAACGCCTAGAATGAAACATTCTTAAATTGAGACATATTCTCCAAATGAAATGATACCATGTAAAAAAAAACAAGGGAGGAGTTGGGATAAAACACTCAGAAAGAAAACAAAGGCAGGGACAAGAAAACATTCCTGACAAATCTCAAGGATATCAAATAAAAACAATGAAAAGAACGGAAAAACTTGCTTCATGTCTGTGTAACCAGTTCCACTCCTTAGTTTCCCCTTAATGTTTCTAATAGTTTCAAATTGTCATTTTCTTCTTTAGCCATCTGTTGTCTCGGCTTCAATTCAGTTTACTGTAATTACACTTCTTTAATTATTTCTCTCGAATCTCAGTTTATGTGCATCTCAGTTTATGTGTATTTGATCCACAATTTCAAACACATCATGTAAGCAGTACAATCACTCAACTGTAAAACGTTTTAAGGCATCTTTTATGACCAGTTATTCAGTGTCATTTTTGCCTCTCATCTTCCATACTAACTCAGTGGGCTCAGCGCTGACAATCGTCCCTTCTTCCTTCGCTCAATGGACTTTCCCCACCTTTCATGCAGTGGCACATGGTGTCTCGCATTACAGAATCAATCAGAAGCCACAGGAAGATAACCACTTCGCCACCAAGAAAATGCTGCTACATTGGATTGATTAGTCTTGGGAAAATGAGATAAAATTCCCACTGGCTAAAGGTCAAGAATCCAACACTGAAGTATCTTCCCATTCATAAAATCCTTCTGCTTACCTACGGTTGAAGCTGTATTATAACTAAGTAATGCTGATAAAACAGTAAGTCCATTATGTTGTTCAAGATTAGAATTTAAGAGTCTATTTTCACTTTTCCTTGGGGTAACTTACTGTGCTCTATCTTAATAGCAGGAATGTGTTTCTGAATGGGAATCGAATGGAGAGGAAGCCTGAGAGCTGAATTCTAGCAGAGGCCATTTAGAGGGGAAGAAGTGGCGTGACGCTTACTGGAAAAGACAGGAAAAGCACATGGATAGAACATCGGTATGCACAATGCAAGAACAGTGCGCAGAAAAGGTTTGATTCTGGGTCATCCTGTGTGGGCAAAATTTTAGAGATTGAACTAGCCTTGAGATCCCTACTAAATGCCTATTCCAGTGGCAACAAGGAGGTCATGAGAACTGGGTGGGGAAGAGTGGTCAAAACGGGGGAGACTGTTGGGCAGGCACAGGATGGCATTCGACAAACCTGGCTTCCATCCTTACGGTTCCGTAAGCCTACTAGGGAACATCCAGATGCCCACCTATTCCATTGAACACTGATTTCTGAGAAGGGCAAGATTTTGTTTCGTTCCTCTAATAACGCCTCTTAGCATCAACGCCTTACACGGCACATGGTAAGACATAATTAAAAGTCGCATGAAACTACAACGTATTTGCAGAAAAAGCTCAGTCTGATTGGCCAAAGGAATGGAATAGGTCAGAGAAGTGAGATAATTTTCCTCCATGGGGTGGTTCTAAGTTTTTCTCAGCTATATAATGCTCTGTACTGTATAGCTCAGGAGTTTCTTAACCAGTTCAGAGACAGACTTGCAGGGACTTCCATTCTCACTTTGCCACCTCCCTCTCTCACCTCCCTCAATCCATCACCCAGGTGACCACCTCTCCACTGCTAGAGTAGAAGGCTGGATGTTTCTTATGTAGACTGGATGGACACCAAAGGCTCTGAAGTGAGATACACTCCTCCCCAACCAGAGGCAATGGGAGTATTTCTCGGGGAAAACAAACCAACGCTCCTTCCCCACAAGAAGGCCCCTGAGAAGTGACATTAAAGAATCTACCCAGACATGTCAAAACATGAACAAGCAAGAACCTATGCAAACAGATTCTCAGATTCTTGGTGTCCTATTTTAAAAAAATGAGTATATTACGAGCCATGGAAGAAGAGTCATTAAAGACAGAAACCTCTACAAAAGATAAAAAAGGTATTGACAGAAAGCAATAAAAATGGAAGGAGGGAATAAACCACCTCTCAAATATAAAAGATACAAATACAGGAAAATACATGCACAAAGATAAATGAATGGCATAGAAAGTTCTGAACATGCTATTTAAAAATCAATCCCCAAAAATCAATCCCCAATCGCCTTTCCTCTCTCATGCCTCCCCCAATACCATCCTAACAGACGTTTTGAATATTGCCATCTGTATCTCTTTCCTGTCTGAAGTTACACTGAGTCAACCTTTGTAACAACTATAGATTTTATTCCAACTTACAAATGAAGAAACTGAGCCATGGAGAGGCTGGCTAACTTGCTATAGTCAGAGTTGGTAAATAGGCAAAAAGGTTTGAACAGGAGTGTGGCGGTTTCAGATCTGGTCTTAAACACTCTGCTGCCACACCCATAAAATGCGCATCTTAGAGACGGAAAACACCTCCACATACTGTCCTATCTCCAGCAGAAAGAAGGGTGGCTATGTGAGAAATTGGGGTGCTCAGTACATCATTTATTGAATGAGGAAAACAAAGAAGTATTCACATAGAACACCTTTGCATTGAACTGAGACTATATCATGAAGGTATAAACACTATTAGTTTAATCAAAATCGATATAATATATGGCGAGAAGCAATGTATACAGAAATGAGACCTAAAACCCTGTTGAAGCCATAGGAAAGGAACAATTAGAAAAATCCAGAAATAGTGGTATTTTTAGGGTTATTATTTAATAATCCGGAGGTGAATGCCAGAAGAAACAAGAAAACTCTGAAGACTTTGACCCTTTGCCTCTGATCTAGTAAGTGGCAGAATGGGTGGGGAAGCAGCTGCTCACCAAACGGTGCAGCCTCTTTATCCAGGACGGCTCCACTGGAAAGTGCCAAAGCCCATACCGACTGGATGGGAGGAAGCCCAGGGAACACCGAGAAATAAACATGCCTTTCTCAGTGGAATGTCAAGATGATTAAAACGAATAGTTAGGGAAGGTAAAAGATCATACGTTTATTACGAGCACACGTCCTCTGAAGTGTGCCTGAGGAGGATACAACTTCATTGTGGACTTTTATGCTTTTAAAGTCAGAGTTAATTTCTATTTCCAGGTTTTGGTTCCCAAAGCTGATACAAACAAAAATCAACAAACTGGTTTAGTGTTCCAGAGAGGCTTTTCGCCTAAGGATTGCCTTTCTAATTACACCCTCCAGCACTTAACATGTTAATTCTGTCCCTTAACTTGGAGATAGAGTGGTTTCAGCTGTGAATTTACTGCGGGGCTTGAGCTACAATTTCAGGAAAGCTGGATTTGACTTTTTTTTTTTTTTTTTGCCAATACTTAAAGAAACTTGAGTCTCATACAGCACCATTTCCCCCCCAGCGTAGGTACCCAGTCTTTCATGTACTTTTAAGGTAAAAAAGATAAAATTCAACAATGAAGCAAGGAAGGAGGCAAAGGGGATTAACTCAGTGAATGAGGTGAAAATTATCTGGCACACATTTGAAAGTCTTCAGCCTTGAAGAATGCAACGAAGTGAAAGGAACAAAATAATAAGACAACCATAAAGTTATGGAAAGTTGTAGAAATGTTACCGAAAGTAACCTGAGCATGTCCGTGATGTGTGCAGAGCCTAGAGGGAGGTGAAAGGAGAAAGTGTGGCAAAAGTGACACTAATCTGAGAGAATTGCTTCCTACCTCCACTTAATCCACTTAAGTCACATACCAGTGGGGGGGGGGTGTTAGAGTCCCTTGGTTTTCAGATGCTGCTGACCCGACCCCACCACCGACTGGGACTGTTTTAAGGATAAATCTGCTTCTATGCAACTTGAGATTTTGAATCTCTGGACACCTCAGTTTCTGTCTGCTAAAGATTAGGGTAAAAAAATAGTATCCCCGAATTGTTGGGGAATAAAATAAGACCCTGTGTGATTTGTGTTGTATTATGACAATATATGTGAACTATTTGGAGTTAGGAGGGCAGCTCCGTGAGTTGTCTGGCGGGAATGCCACGCAAGCCTCACTGAGTGAGCTGACTAGTACAAACTTGGGACCTTGTTAAAAAATACTCAGTGACACTATTAAAGCCCAGCCAGGCAGAGTGTATTTAGAAATGCTACAGTGGGTTGGTGGGCGGGACGGATTGGGCTCACCTCTGAATACAGCCTGGGCAAGTGGGAATAGTATCCAAGGACAAGCACTACGTGTCAGTGGATAGAAAGTTAAGAAAATACCAGGGAAAAGAAAGGATGTGACTAAACCAACCTGGCAGGATAGCCAGAAATCTCTGCCAGGTCCTTGGTTTCAGAGATTCAAAGAATGAACCCATAGACCACATGAGCAGGCAAAGGACAGACTTTGCTGATCAGGGAGGGGGAAGAAAGTGAGAGAATTCAGTTAGCCAGAGGGAGGATCCTGAGCAGGGGCTCGTTGGAGCCTTCTGCCCAGGGGGTTGTACGCTGCTTGGGGTTTTGGAGAGACAATGCCACAACCATTTGGTGCCAAGGGTTTGGGGGCAGAAATTAATTTTGTAACTGCCCTTGTGCAGGAATGCGGTCCCACCTGGTGTGTTCTCTTCAGGGGTAGCAGCCTCTTGTTTAGGACGCATTCCCTGCTCTGCAAGTGGTGACCCAGGTGAGCCTAACTGGCCCAGACAGTGGGCTGGGGGGGGGGGTCCCTGTCCAGCCCTGAGCTGGGGAACCCTGTATCAGCAGGACTCTTTCTGAAGGTCAGGGTGATCAGACATCACGTAGGGAAAGGGGGAGGGTGAGGACCTGGATTCAACTTTAAGGATGAGAAAGAAGGTAGCGGTTCTTGATAAACTGACTTAGCAGGGTTCTTGCTAAAACTGCATTTTATAAGAAGTGTCCAGGTGGACCTAGCAGAAGGTGCAGGAGTCTAACTGAAGTTCGATTGAGCAGAGAAACTTGGAGAACAGACCCTGCAGTTAGAAGTCTGCTTTCTGTGGAGTGCAAGTGGCACAAACTGGTATGTAGAATTTACCATTACTGAGAACGCACCCGTCAGGCCAAAAAGAAATGAGAATAACCTGGAGATGCAGCCATCATGATCTTTAGAAAAGACAGCAGGTGTTGTAAGGGATCAGATGGCCTGAGCCCTGATGCTATTTCTGCCCCCACATGAACCACCTGTGTGACTGTGGGCACGACAGATGACTTCTGAGTCTCTTTCCCCTTGTCTATAAAATGGCAATGTTCCCCAGAACCCAGCTCAGAGTAGCTGCTCTAAGTTTTAGCTCTCATTATCACCACTAGTCTTTCTTTTCAGCCTCATTCATGTATTATTCATCTTGTTTTACACTTAAGCAGGGTTTTGTATGAGATGCTGAAAAAGAAACAGATTTTGATCAATGAGAAAGAAGGATAATTATAAGGACATGGGCTTAAATTGAACTGGTCTGGACAAACTGCCTGCTTGTTTCTCAGCGAGGGCGTCTCCCTGGGAAATTCCCTTAGGCTTCTTGCTACCTTAGCACTTGGATTCAGGAGGCTTGTGCGCAATACGAAACGGTGGCTTTGGGAGAAAGAACATTCAAACAAATCGCTGGGACCCCGTGCCCAGGCCCCTCCTCATGCACTGACCTATAAATTCTTACACCAAAGCCTGAGCCTCAAGCAGAGCTCCCCGCTGTGCTCAGCAGCCAGGCTGCACAGCTAGAAAAGATACGTACCATTGGCAAGCATGAGATTCCATGCCTCACGGCAAGGACGTCAGTGAGAACTGCTGTGCTGTAACCAATTCCTAGAAAATGTTAGGATCCCAGGATAATGATGGAACGGCAAAGGTTGAGGGCACCTTCCGGGGTAGCCTCCGAACACAAGTATCCATCGTCTCCAGGTGCCCACTTGCTAGAACTGCTCCTACTGGGTGCGGTGAGCGTGAGGGGACACTTGAGAGAGAGGACTTGAGAGTCACCAGTCCATAATCCTCCCTTGATTTCAGGCAGAAAGGAATCCACATTTGTGAATGACAAAGCCACATGAAAGGAACTACTTTACTTTCCCCTGATTCTTTTGCCAAATAGCAAATATGGATGTGCTAAAATTGTTTTAATTATTCCACTGAATTATTCCAGCAATCACAGTCAAAGATGAAGAATGTCTGGAAGACTTAATGGAAATAAACTTGTTCGAATGGTATGAAGATAGAAAAATATTCAAAATCCCAGTAGAAAAGAGATTAAATCATAAAGTTTCTTCCCAAGCAGTTTCTGATTTTGTGGACTTACACCTCCCGGTTTTTCACACAGATATGAGACCTTCCGCTAAAATGATGCTTTATTACTCAGTTAAGTCTTTTTTTGTGGTTTAAACAATTTAGTAGCTTAGGAAAAGATGAATTTATTACCTTACAGGTCCAGAGGCCAGAAGTCTGAAACAGGCCACTCCAGGGTGGAGTAAGCTGATGAGGCAAGCAGAGCGTCCCGCCTCCTGCAGGCGCTGGGGAGAACCCATTCCCCCAACTTACCCAACTTTCCAGTCCACAGCTAAGGGCTGTTCGCCATCTTCAAACATGACCAGACTTCCTCATGTGGCTCACAGGCTCGTACCCACTCCCACTTTTATAACACCCTTTCTGATTCCACTGGACTCACCTGGACAATCCAGGCTTGTCTCCTCACAGGACCAGTCGATTAGCAATATTAATTCCATCTGAAGCCTTTAATTCCCTTTGCCTTGTAAACTAACATAGTCCCAGGTTTCCAGGGATTAGGTCGGAGACATCTTTGCAGAGTCATCATCCTGCCTCCTGACAAGAAGCTGGGAAAGAGAGTGGGCCCGGGAATCTGGGCCTCCCGTTTTGCCCTCCTTGAGAACCTCTTAGGCGTGCAGTGTTGTGTAAGTTCTCAAGGGTTTTATGATGAGAATGATATTCAACATAATGGACTGAGGCAGCATTTTGGTGACTAGTTTATACAAATTATGAACCTAAACCAAGGAGAGTTTAAAGGCAGCAGTTCTCAACCCGGGGGTCACGACCCACAGGAGCTGTATTAAAGGGCCGCGGCATTAGGAAGGTTGAGAACCACTGGACTTTTATGGGCTTAGAGCAGTGGTTTTCAACTGGTGTGCTGTGGAACACTGGGGCACTGTTAATGGATCTCAGGTGTGCCGTGAAAATTTAAAAAGATCATTATTTTTGAAATAAGTTCAAAGTACAGTAGGTATATTATTTTAAACTTTTATTTTGATCAACATAATTTAAGTGTGCCATGAAAGTATAACTACAGGTTCAAATACACCCTGAGATAAAAAAGGTTGAAAAACACGGGGTGAGAGGCGAGTGCTCAGATATGTAAACCCGGCTTTTTATCAAAATAAGACTCTTTTTTTTTTCTTTTTTATTAAATCATAGCTGTGTACATTCATGCAATCATGGGGTACAATGTGCTGGTTTCATATACAATCTGAAATATTTTCATCAAACTGTTTAACATAGCCTTCATGGCATTTTCTTAGTTATCGTGTTAAGACATTTATAGTCTGCATTTAGTAAGTTTCACCTGTACATTACCCTCCCTCCACCCATCCTCCCCTCTCCCTTCCCCTCCCTTGCCCCTTTCACCATATTCTCAAAATAAGACTCTTAAACAGACACTTCAGTGATGTTTTTAAAGATGAATGAATTAAGTGCCACTGGTTTTCCACAGCACTATACAAAAATAGGGAAAATTCCTATGTACTTTTTTAACTTTAAAAGGCATTTGTAATAAACCACCAACATTTGAATAGACCGGAAATACTGAAAAAGTACTAAACAGAAAGTAAGGAAGTATAGCAAAAGTTTATGTTTGAGCAGCCCTTAATTTTTACATGTAGGACAGAGAGAGCTTCCATGATTAAAAAAAAAAAAAAAAGAAAGAAAGAAGAAAGCTGTGAAGACTCAGGATGGCTCAGAACTACTGCAGCCAACAAAAAGTTACACTCTAATCATGTACGATTTCTTTTTTTTAATTCTTGATCCTAGCAATAGACAAACATTACATTCTAGGAGTTTTTAAAAAGTAGAGAATAAAGAGAAGCTTATAATCATATATATCAATGAATGAATCTTCCATTTTTTATAACAGAAGCAGTATTTTTTATCTGTCACTAAAAGTTCCAACAACAATGGTGGCTCAGAAAGTTCTGTCTACATCAGAATCTTTCAATATTCTTTATAAAGCACTTTAGAAAGCACCTTAACTTCTCAGATACAGTTAGATCTGTCTAATGGAAGTGGGACTGCAGAAAAAGACTATCAAATGGAACTCAAGTGACTTGAACTATTTGGAGTTGGGCTTTTTTTATTCTCAAGATAATGAAGGAAGTCTTTATTACTGTTATTGGGAGAACTGACATAACATTTTTGTTAAGATTTTGGGATGTCACAGATTATTAACTTTTCAATGAAGGGAGTCATACTGCCCTCTGCTTTTTAAATGTTAGTTTACATAATGGCTCTGCCAGATTATACAGTCATTTCAGGGATAAAGGCAGAAGTTCTAAATTCCTCAAAAGGAATTATTGACTAGATAATGATTGTTGTCAAACAAGATAAGGCCTCATTTTCTGACAGATTCTCAGAGTTAAGTGTTCTGTAGATAGCAAACATAAAAATTTCCTGTTTCGAGCTATTCTTTTCCCGCTATTTCTGGGCTGTCCTCTAGTCACTGAAAGTTATTGTATAAAATAAAATCTGTCTTCCCAAGTTTTCCATTAAGAAACTGATTTGTAAGCTCCAGGAGGATGAAAAGTTTGTCACACGTATATTTGATACAAAGGAAAACACATTGAAAATGTACAATTTATATTTGGCAAGTGTAGGGAACATCTGTTAACTAAGGGACGCGTCTATTATTCAGGGCAATCATCGACATAACTATTCTATCATTTGTCTGAGAAACCTGAGCTTTGAATTTACAAAGAAATCTTTCTCTTTCCTTTGGGCTGGTGCAGAATTGTGGTTTGTATCAATTGGATTCTTGTCACGATTATTCCCTTTGATGGTGGCTCGACTACAGCTGAGAGAAAACTTACATGATCATCTCATCTATCTTTGATTCAGCAGATAAATTACCAAGTGATTTTGGTGACGGAGCCCAGGGATGGATGGTAGAGTATGGAGATGGTACACAAAATATGTAAAAAATGGGCCAGTGAAGGCACCACTCAATCACAAAGGACTCTGGTAACAGCACAGGGTACAGAGGTCCCCTGTTTTGCCAGGCAAAATATTTAGGTTCTGGATCTAAATGGCCTAAGAGGCAACTAGGATTGCCGGTCTCTGGAGCTTTAGGCAGCTACTTCTCCTGATCTGAAGTATTCCAATCTTTTAGCAACTGGTCCATACAACACCAAACAGAAGCTCTATGGCAAGCAAAAGAAAATTCACTGCTGTATCTACCCCTAAAGGTAGATACATGTGGCAAGCAGTTTAAAGACGTAAGAAGATGTACAACTTGCTCATTTTCAGATATTTTGCTTTTTGAATGACTGTCTTAAGGAATGAACGGATTTCAAAGAAATTTAATGAAACTGCTCGTGGATTTTGCTGTATTACCTCATTATTATTAATAATAGAAAATAGTTTTTTAAGTGTAGTAATATGTCTCTAGAAGGACTAACAAGTAATTGACAATGCTCATACTTTGGAGCTAGACAGTCAATTCCAAATCATCGTCCTATTTTTAATTATCTCTGCAATCCCAGCAAACTGCTTCACCTGTTTTTCCCCTGCTGTTTGCCTAGCTAGGAGTAAGGCTAAGAGCCCTGCCTCCTAGCTATTTTCTGCATTGCTCTTCCCTTACATACTTGTGCGTGTATGACATCCTCTCTGCAGGGATTTACTGGCCATACCATGTAACACTGCAAACCAAACACACTATTGTCTGTTTTGTGTCACTGTGGCACTTACACCTGTTAACGCTCCAACCTTTTTACCTAATCACTCCCCAAAGGTCCCACCTGCAGATACTATCCCGCTGGGGATTACGTTTCAGCATGTTTGTTTGGGAGGAGCAGGACACAAACATCTACTGTCATCAAGAAACTAAATTCAGCGATGCTTTCCAAATGGCTGCCAGCAGCAGTTGGGATAATTTAGTTCTCTATTTAACTCAAGGGGAATAAGAGAAACCACTCTCACATCCCTGGGATAAAAGCTCTCTCCTTGGAACAGACAGACCCTAGGTCTTTCAGAAGTTTGTCTATTAACCCACTAGTATACCCACTTATGTGTGTGTACATCAGAATCCCTTGGAAGGCTTAATGAACACAGATTGCAGGGGCTCCTTCCCAATTTCCTACTATAGTAAGTCTCAGTGGAGGGCCTGAGAATTTACATTTCTAACAAGTTCCCAGGGGATGCTGAGGCTTCTGGACCATACGTGGAGAATCGCTGCCTCATCTACTATCAGTCTTTAGAGAAAAGGTGCAGAGGGCTGGATTAAGGCTGCATTTGTAAGCCAATGCGTTGGCTCTGATTTTAGGAGCCATTCTTAGAGCTGAAGGCAGGGGCCACTTACCCTGAGTCAAAATGGCTACACAGGGAAAGTGTCAGGAACAAGGAGGAGCAAAATGAATGGACTCTGGATAGGAAATTGGCAGCCGAATGACCCTTCTAATGAAACTGATGTTTAGGAAATATACAAAATATCCATCCCTCCCTCACCAGAGTTCTCATGACCAAAAATTTACTACCTCAATTCAACATTTTCTTTTTGTTCCAATTCCTCCCCACCTGGTATAGGCTGAGAGTCAACTGTTTTCAAATGCTTTTCCACTAGTATTTATTTTATCCATCAATTTATTACATACCTTAGGGCCTTCTTATTCAAAGCACTAAACACTATGCTGGGATAACCAAAAGAAAATAAAATAATTCTTTAATAAAAGAGTGGTTGTTCAAAATTCAGGTGATGGTGGGTGAGAAGAGCCACGGCTTTGGGGTGCTTTTAAAAACAAAAGACTATGTTATAATGGTTGAAATCTAGAAGAAAGACTTGGTTGAGTGTGAGGTCTACCTGATTTCTTTCTACTGATCTCTTCTCAAAGCTACATCAACACACACTTATCTTTAGTTCATTTTCATTTGACTTAAGACGTCACACTTGGTATAGGCAGGAGGAATAATGTAAGCTTATTTCTAATATGACTCAGAACTTGTGCTGCTCCCACCCGAACCCACTGTTGGCAACAGTCAGAATATCCTTCTATGTATACCTTACATATTATTATAACAAATCTTATTATTATAAATGTTATTCTTTACATCATGTTCTTCATATTTTAAACAATTATGAACCATGGTTATAAATGATTATTATCACTATTATTAGACACTGGAGAGTACATTAATTTGCCTGAAGATAAAAGGTAACTGTGGATAAAAGAAAGTCTAATAATAACTTTCTTCAAATTTTATTTAAAAGGAAGAATATAGGAATGGAATTCTAAATTTCCAAGAAGAATCATAAAACATTTTCTGCAGCAATTTTAAAATACATGTTGAGGAATTTACATAGTTTGAGTTATTCAGTAGGAAACTAGAATCCACTACGAAAAAATAAAGCTTAGCATTTTCCATGATGCATTCTAAAACTATGAATCTCTATGGTAATGAAAAACAATTAAAATATGTCCTCATCACTGCCATATCAATAACATGCTAACTGTCTAACATATGGCAGATGAGAATGCAAATATAATTTTGTTTGTATAAGATAATAACTAGACATTAATTTTTACAGTTAAGGCAATATTCTCACACATACTCTATTTGTATATTTACTATGTCAAAAGGTTATCAGGAGCATTAACTGTTATTAAACGACTCACAGATTCAGGGTCAAGGTTATTACCAGCAGTCATTAAGCCTTCAGCAGATGTTAGTTCCAATTCCTGGTATTTTTTCAAAGCCAGTAGGCAACAATTTATTACCATTATATTCAGAACACTGAAGTTCAGCATGTTTAAACCTTGTACTCTTGTACTCAGTGTCACAGAATGGAGAAATGTTTGAACTGAAACCCAGTGGTTTAAATGACCACCCTATTCTTTTACCAGGTGACATTATCTTTCTATTCATGGTAAATGAATGGACAAAAATACACAGAAGGCATTACAAGAAGGGATGCTTTATTAAATGTGATAAAAATGTGCAAACATAATTGTTTTTCTGTAAGAAAACCTTGGCCAAAGCCCAGAGTATGCCCTGTGTAGTAAAGAATTCATCCTTTTCCAAAGAGAGGACTAGAATTTGTTCCCCATCCTAGAAGGTAACCTCTAAACCTTTGAGATTGATAGGAGTGTGTAGGAGACCAAGCACCAGACTTTCAGAAGCGGCCACCGGTTCTTGAGGAAGGAGCAGGGATCTGGACAACCTCCTAACCTGCACGGAGATGTCTTGCAGCTATAGACAGGCCCTCAAGCAACTTTATGCGTTAATGAATTAAGATTGGTTGCTCGTTAGCAAGCAGGTGTTGTACTTTGGACATTTGTGATGCAACAGGGTGGAAGTTGAGCCCACCTTGACTAGGGATAGAGCATGTAGCCCTGGTACGTGGCCTCTCTCACACACACCTGTTGTATACTGTTACAATACAAGGCCAGGACCGAGGTTACTCGGGGCTCTCCCTGCACCAATGGGAAGCTCACCTCTTGCAGGCTTGTACCTTCAATCCGAGTCCTGGCTATTTTTATTCACGCAGTGACAGGGTGCCACAGCGGCACCGACAGGAGTATCTTTGTTATTTATGGTGGGTCCTTCAGGCCACATGATATCACCTTGTACTCCAGGGAGGGGCAAGATAGAATCTGAAATAACCCACATGGGCAGCTAATCAATCAATCATGCCTATGTAATGAAACCCCCAATAAAAACTCCAGACACGGATGCTCCTCTGAGATTCCTCGGTTGGCAACACTCTGTATTGTCCCACATCAATGCCAGAAGGTAATATCCTGAGGACAGGACAAAAAATCTTCCTATTTGGAAATCTTCTAGGAGCTTCCTTGTGTTTTTCTTCCTTTGGGTCTGTATCTTGTCCTTGTCATGAACCATAATTGTGAGTATAATAGCTTTCAGTAGGTTCTATAAGACCTAGTGAATCATCAAAACTGGGTTGTGTGGGAAGCCTCAGAACTTACAGTTGGGCCTCAGAGGAGCAGGTAGTTAGTCCTCCATGGGCTTTTTGTTCTGACTTTAATTGGACCTTAATTCCTAAAGTTAGTTACAGATGTCTGGGGCACATTAGGCAGTATGGAGCAGACCTGGGGTCTGGAGGACCCTGTGCGCCTTCAAACTTTACAGTGTGGCTAAGTCTGAGCAATCACTAATAAATACTGGCACTGTTACCACTTCCTAAACATTATAAGGACCTAGAACCCTCGAACGCCACTTTCTTCCCTCTATCTCTTCTTCTAATTATTTAATTGGCACGTATAAACAAATGGCAGCCATTACTATCATTTTATCAATGTTCGTGGATAAGTATTCATGTATTTATCTGTCTAGTTGCTATTCATGTCTTCCTGAATCTCTGTTTCTCACTAAGATCATGTTTCTTCTACCTGAACAATCTTTTTAGTATTTTCTTTAATATAGACTTGTTAAAAGCAAATTCTCCTATTATTTTTTGATTTTTTGATTGTTCAGAAATGACCTAATTTTTATTTCACATTTGAAAGATATTTTAATAAGGTATGATGTTTAAGTTTGCATGTTATTTTCTTCCACAGTTAAAAGATGCTATTCCGACTTCAACATTCTTATTGAAAGATTATTTGTCTGTTGTATTATTGCTCTTTTTTGAAAAGAAAATTTTTTTTAAATTTCTGACTTCTATTATTTTCTCTTTGATTTTGATCTCAGCATTTTTACAATGATTCACCACTGATATGTTTGTTTTTGTATTTATTCTGCCTAGGAGTCAGAGAGATTTTCCTTCTGCTGTGGCTTGAGGGATTTTTTTTTTTTTTTAAATAAGATTTTGGAAATTCTTCAACGTTATCTTTTTAAATACTGACTCTGACTCATATTTTCCCTCCTCCCAGGACTTCAATTACATGTAGGTTAGAACTTTTCTGTATTATTTATTCTTTTTGAATTGTGTGTTTCCAACTGGGAATTAGAGAGATTTTTTTGTTGTTTTTTTGTTTTTAGAGACTATCCGATTTGTATCACTCTCTTTTCCTTTAGAGAGAAATAGACTCTGATAATACTACTTCTCAGGTAATTTCTATTTACAGGGATAAAAATAATATCAAAAACATACGAACAGAAAATACAGTCTTAGTGGTATTTTAACCAGCAGTGAGTAAATTAGTACAAATTTTAATTTTTCTAGGATCTGAGACATCAGAATCAAGGCCTCAAAAGTTTAGATAGCCAAATAAAAGGCAGGATCAATTGATCAATTGCTTGATATTACTACACTTTAAAAGTAAATGGATAGGTTGTTGCTGACATAAAAAAAACAAAAAACAAAAACAGAAAAGAAACAAGTAAATGTAAAGTGTGACAAAATAAGCAAATCATTGAAGCTAAAAATCAAAGGATCTGGGTTCCAAATCAAGTTTGTCATCCCCTAGTCTGTGAGCTGAACATTTTGTTTGAATATTTTGTACTCTAGTTTCTTCATTTCTAGTTTTAAAAATGATGGTATGAATATTACCCTTCCTTCTATTTCTAATATTGTATAATTTTTTTCTATAAATTAAAAAGTAACGATCTCTTTTGAAAAGTTGGCACAAGTTACTAATTTAAAAAAAAATGCTTCAGATGATGTTACCACAGGAGATGATAGCATTAATTTGTCTATTCATTTTTCTGGAATTTTTTCAATGAAAATAATTTGGGATGATTTAGTTTGTACTATTCTTAAAGATGATAAAATAATTACATAACTGCTCAAGTCACTTCCAAGTTCTCAGGCTGTATGAATTCAATGGGATAAAATGTTGGTGCTTGAGAGTTGAAAATGTCACACTACATTTTTAAGAAATGAGTCTGTGGAATCTGAGAAAGAAAGGAGATTACCATCTTATTAGAAAGTCTTAGATTCTTCCTGACCATATTTCCAAGTGTCCTAGGATGCAGCCATTTGACTGTTTTAGTCACAACACTTTGTCTAAAAGCACTGCATCAAAATGATAATACCTCCCTTATTTTTGACTTATAATTTTCATCTGTAGTAATTGACTATTTGATACCCATTCACTTGACTAACCATTATCATTTCTCCTCCTTAACTGCTTTACTAGTTTGTCTGAAATTCTAAACACTAATCAAAATACTTTAAAGGTGAAAAACCATGGCAAATTTTGCATTGTAGATAAACTTCAACTATGAACATGGGGTAAGTGATTTGGATACATTATTCTAGAGCTAAACATAAAAATATCACCCTGTCCTCCATAACTACAAAACTACCAAGCAGTTACAGTTACCATATTTTCAAACCATCATTCTTAAGATGAAGAAATCCTGAATTCCTTTTTGCATTCTTCACTGCACTTACAATCATGCGTTTTCATGTTTGGGACTGAGAGTTGATCTATCTGAGCCAAAGTCTTTATAGTGTGAATGAAGACCTAGGGCTTGAGATGACTTCCCCTACACAGAAAATGAGTTGGTGGCAGAACCAAAGATTAGAAGTTGGGTAATGTGATTACTAGTATAACAATCCTGATACTCCACAGGAGTAATGACTAAATGACTTCCATGAAATAAAAATTATTTTATTATTGTATTTCAACGACATCAATGACACCATCAGTTGTAAGATGTACTTTATATACTCTATAGAAAAAAAGTTTCTGACAAAATCTGACATGTTATTTTATTGTTGATTCTACATAGTTTGGTCATTCAAGATGACCTATTTTGAATAGGTCTATTCCTAATTTTGGTGTGTTCTCCTCCAAGGCATCTAGTATTTTCCCCTAACATTACTTGCCTTGCACCTGAGAATCAGGAACCAAGCATAGCTTCATCTACTTAAGGAAATTTCTGTCTATGTCTCCTAAAGAACTTGGTTTTTGCTCTAAAAGAAAAAATGGAATGGAGATCATTATTCCAATGCTAAATACCTGCTTCAAAATTACCCAATGCACGCATCACTGCTCTGTTCCAGTGACTGTCTGAAAAGACAATGTTTTGTTGTTTTAATGCTGAGCCATAATAAAATCTGCTTTGAAAATATCTTATGTGACAGTATAACTGAACACTTTTAATAACAACCACACATATCATCAATTGAAGTGACAGTGTGCTGTGGCTGCCACTCAGCCAACAGCAATGTGTCAATTATTAGATTTATCTGTGTGTCACAAATGCAACTTAGAACCAATGAACTGAAAACAGTTCTCCAAATCTGATCCATAATTTTATGTAGTTAGAGTTTGTTTTTTTGTCCATAACGTGAATGTCTCCTTTTTCTCTTTGAAAGTAAAGCATAAATAAATAAATAAATGCACATAAAACTTTTAAAAACAAACAATCATGAAAAACACGAACAATGTCATTTCTTCAGCATTAGCATTCACTAAAGTCCAGGGATGATAATATTCAGTACACACTTGATAATAGAAAGGATGAAAGAACGGGAAAAGAGACAAGGGTTAAGCTGTGCATGTGTGTGTGTATGTGTTGTGTTCTCCTTACACTCCTCCAATTTCTTTTCTTCTGAATCCATCACATCAGAGACATTTTTGCCAATCTGATCATAAGTTCAGACTAGGAGTTGGCATCATGTTACATCATAAGTTCAGACTAGGAGTTGGCATCATGTTACATGAACCCAACTCCATAGTTACAGCGATTGGACACGTGATGTGACCTGACCAAGGTTCCTGCAATCACTGCACCTAAATCTTCCAGACACGGTTATTAGGCCAGTTGGGGACACATGACCCAACCCAGGCCAATTAGAAAATTTCCCCAGGGATTTTCAAAAGGAAGCTAAAAGCTGGAATATTTGCCTTTTTCCTCAGATAGGTGTGAGGTTACAAGCACTGACAATGTCAGAAATCTTCATTTTAACCCTATCCAAAATGAGATAAGTAATTTGTTTGGCACACATCAGAAAGTGAGAGGCGGAGAAAAAAAATCTCAACTGTTTTAAGTTTCTGGCTCCTCTTGAGAACCTTGTACAGTTTTATGTGAGTCAAATAATTACATGTTTTGCTTATGTATGTTTGAGTTGAATTTTTCGCATTTACAATTGAAAGGCTAATACACGTACTTAAAAAAAATATGTGCTTAGTATGTGTTTATGATTAAGGATAATACAGTGGTAACTCTTGTGTGTGATGGCAAGTGTCACAAGCACATAATGTAAGAGTACAATATTTTAGGGTTCAAAGGTGTGATTTAAACTTTCATTGAGGTTAACTTTTCCTTACTTTTATTCTGAACTCATGTTTTAAAAGGAAACATGTGAGCAAAATTTTATTTGGCACATAGGAAAAGGAAAATATGAAAGAAAATTAAAACAGATTCAAACAGTAACATAACCAAGTCATCCATTCTGGGTATGTTCTTACATAATCAAAATAAAGCTTGGCCAAGTTTATAGTTACAATGGCTGTGCTTCATATCCTCAATGAAAATACACTGAGCAAAGACTTAGGCAAAGGTAGGTGTTTTTCAGCTTGATATACTGACAGAATCTGGGTAATCTTCAGCTTGCTCGGAGACGCAAAGTTATATACACTAGTCTAAAGGGATTTCTGTGTATTTTTTTTAAATTGTGTTTAAATTGATATCGATAGTATCAACATTTCTGCCTGAATTTTGCAATAAAACTTCAATGTTTCTTTGACTGATTTATTTCAAATGGGCAAATCTCCTGGGTGTACAGAGATTCCCAGGATAGGTCTAATGTTAACATTTCTCTAGTAGTGTTGTAGTCTTGGGTCTTTATTATGTTCATACAAAATAACCAAATAAATGAATTGCAAAGATAATGATGATCAATGTTCTCTCTGACATTATAGTCTTCTAATTGAAAGTAGCCAATATTTCATTTCAAACCAATATTCTATTTCATACTATTGAAGCCAATTTTAAACTTTTGTGAAAGAAAATGGCATTTGGGGTATTTCATCTGCATTTCAAATATTGAGAAGTAATCGTATTTCTTTTTTTTGTTTTTTGAGACAGAGCCTCAAGCTGTAACCCTGGATAAAGTGCTGTGGCATCACAGCTCACAGCAACCTCCAATTCCCGGGCTCAAGCGAGTCTCTTGCCTCCACCTCCCAAGTAGCTGGGACTACAGGCACCCGCCACAACGCCTGGCCCTTCTTTTTTTTTTGGTTGCAGCCATCATTGTTGTTTGGTGGGCCCAGGCTGGATTCGAACCCGCCAGCTCAGGTGTACATGGCTGGCGCTTTAGCCCGTTGAGCCACAGGAGCTGAGCCAGTAATCGTATTTCTTATCTGAAGACAATTATATTTTGGAATTAGATAAAAACCTATTGATTAATTTAATTTGTTAACTTTGTTTCCAATGTAAGGGATGGTTGCTATTAGAATTAGAAAAACTATGAATGGCATATTTTTTTATATTATTTTATACTGAGTGGCCCACAGGCTAGTAGCTGCTGATTTTAGAGACTGAAAGATACAAATCTATGCAGGGAAACAGAAAAATCCATTTCAAAGCCCCTCCTGACCAAGCAATGATCATGCATTCATTTTCTAGTGACCCACATGGTAGTGAAAATTCAATTTTGGAGGCCTCACTCCCCAGTTTAGTATGACCTGCACAACTGAGTTCCCTTTCCTTTGATGTGACATTGACAGAACTGCAAACAGCAAATTATTTTTTCACAGAAGAGTCAAGCAGTATTTTTTGGCTCCCGCTGTATGTTAAGCACTATTTAAAGTGAAATAAAAAGTATGTATTACCTGTCCAATTTATTTATCATCCATGGGTCTCCTCCCTTTGTAGAATCTCAGTTTTTGTTTAAAATTAATAGAATAAGACCCTATCCAGACCCACTGTTTTCCTCTTCATTTTTAGAAGATGACCATTTCTCTGTGTCTGAGATAAGAGATGTGAGCTTCTAGGCAGGTGGTGGTCTTTTCTTAACATAACTCTTGAAGGGAACAATGTATCCTGTTAATTTCTCATTTTACATAGTGACAACTGTCTTTTATTTAATCCATTTCAGTCTTTCACTCATGATGGAAGCAAGAATAACATCTGAGCTCATGAGATCATTTAACATTTTTAAACTCCTCATAAATTTGGGCTTTTAAATGTGAGGAAATCACTATCAATCAGGAAAGAAACATTATTAATTAATTAGTAAGGAGTACGTCAATGACCTGTCAATGATCTATCAACCAAATTGTCAACAGAAGAGAATTTTGCTGGAAACCTGTTAGAGATAGACTCAATTCAAAGTGTTAAGAGTATGATGGACTAGAATACTAAGGAGAATTCTTCTCTTATCAAGGTACATTTTAGTGAAGAGAGACACACAATCTGCAAGTCCATAATATATAAACAATCATTTGACAAGACATTTTTAAGTTGGAATAAGCTCTCTGATGTAAAATAATAGGGTGTGATGACAGTGATCACTCAGAGAAGGTGAGATCTGACCTTACACTGAAAAGATGAGAATGACTTCTAGGTCCAAAGAGCCAGGCATGTTAATTTTAGGAAAGAGGAAAGGGAAAACAGCAAGTGTGAGGACATTGAGATGGAGTTTTGTTTGGAATGCTGGGAATCAAAGAGCCCATGTGGCTGCAATTGGCTCCTATCTCTAGGCAATGACTCAGAGTGCTGAGTAGCTTGTCTCAGAGTCATGTAGGAAGTGGTGAGACATCTGGATTTGAAGAAATATGGGGTTGCCCATGACATGATTCGAGCAAAAATTTGATCTTTGCACATCAATCATATTTTCTAACTTCCCTTTACTACCTGATATAGATAGGTGATAGACAGAAAAGTTAGTCTCTGTCTATATATGAAGTCTATACCCAACTCTATCTATGAGGTCGGACAGTTTGTGAACTCATCTTAGAAAAGGTGCGTTGCAGGGCGGACGAAGTGCTGGCGTTGGTGCACACCTTCCCAGGGAAGGACCTTAAGGGGACCATAGCGACAGTCAGCAATGAGGTATGTCGCACTGTTTCTCTAGGATGAGTTTGTGAACTTGACTGTCAGTATAGTTCTATGCTTAAAAAATTCTATGCCTTTCTCTACATACACAATCTACATTGATCTGTATCTATTTATATCTATGTAACGTTAATCTATATCTGTACTATATATCTATATACCTATCAATCAATATCTTCTATGAAGTCTATTTAGAAAATGGGTGGCTTGGAGAATTTTATCTTATTTTTTTAATACCCTTGGAGCCTCAGAGGAGGGAAATTGTCGGTGATAGGAAGATCCTTATGAAGGGTATGAAGGCTCTGTTAGTAAAAGTGCTCTGGTGAACTCCTGTGTGAGCAGAGACTTCACCCCCGCCGCTGTCCGTGGTGCTCCGCACCTCCCTCACCTGAGCTCACACACCTTTTGTGTGCAATTCCTATCATTTACATCATATGCTTTTCCTATATAGCAGACCCACCCAAATAAATATTACTTTAATAGAATAATGACACTCATGACAGACTATTTTAGGCTATCTGAAGACAGAAAGGAGAGTACTCCACTTTCACCTACTGCTTTAGGTGCCTAGAAAACATTTGTTCTGTCCTGGGCCCTGTTGATCCGTGAGATGAGTTGCCACCAAGGTGAGTTTCACCCAGTTACCCTGCGTCGACTTGGATAAGGGGAGGGGAGGGCAGAGTGAAAGCTTTTGATGTTGGCATGTTAGAAAGTAGAAAACAGAATAGCTTAGCAACTAGAGAAATGTTGCTTTTGGACTGTGAATCGAAAGTCCACGGTAAAAGTTTTATGAGCAAAGGTGAAATTTCTCTACGACGTCGTGACTAAAATCTTTAGTGAAAACAGTTTTTAATGAAGTTTTCATTTGGGGAGTAATTATGTTCTAGGACTATAATTATATTTTAGGACTGATTAAATATAGAACAATAAAAAGCTTATCAAGCCTCCACTACTCCCTCTTAAAATCATTTCAATTAAAATTTAAAGTACATTTTAAACACATATACGTTTATATATCAAGGGCTTTTGTACATAGCAATCTTCATTTCTGTTCATATCCCTGTGTAAGAAGTATATGTCTTTCAAATAAAACATAGTCTTTCTAATTAAATCTTATAAAATATCAGAAGCTATCCGCATAAATGGTTGTAAAATTAATACTAATATTTCAAAATTTCAAACTCTATTATAAGAGACACTTAGTACTTTGTTAATGGCCTATCATGAAGCATTACTTTTATTCAATGGGGTACATCTTTTCATCCCCAATAAATGTAATACGTAGGGAAATAAAATCTGAAGACATTATTAATGAAAAGCAAAATTAAGTCTTCTGTAATTAGTTCTCCACTGTGCTTTCTCCTTTTCTTTGGCTCTTGCGTCACCGGCTCTCTCAGTCCCTAGAAAGCTGACAATTCCCTGCCAACGGATTTGTGCACAGTCCCTGCCCTCTTGTCAAAGGCTTTATGTCTCCTGAAAACTTCCTTCACCCTTTGGGTGGCTTCAGAGCACCCTTCTGAGTCCTGTCACACAGTGAATATGTAATAAATGTATCTTGAGTACATGAATACATGGGTCAATTATACCCTGGGATAAAGTCAACGGTAAAGAAAACTAATCAAGGGCTAAAATACGGGTTTTTATTAAACATGTTAACGTATTCTACATGAAGCATCATTTGCAGTTTGTTACTGGGTAATTGCTCACTGGAATCTACTAATGTCAGGTATTTTCTGTAGCTTTAGTCCCTATCATCTGGTGGTTGTGTCTGATTCTAAGTCAGTTATTTATCCTTGGGCCCATCTTTTCCTCCCCATTACTGTTGACACATGTACATACTAGCAATGTGAATACGTAAGTGGAGGTTTAGCATATAGTTGTTAAAAGCAGTTGATTTGGCTTCAAATTTGCATTTGAATACTAGATTTAAGCCACTGCTAGACAATCATAGGAATTTAATGTTGGATTCTTTACTTGGGGCCAATATACTTCCAACTTGAAGGATTATTTTAAAGATTAATTTAAATGAATATATACCTAATAATTAAAACACTCGGGCTTAATTCTTTATTAACTCTTCTTTAGTAAATAAATAATGGCAGATACTGATTAAGCTCTGCCTTATTGTTTAATTTTAGGCACTGAACACATTCAATACTGAATTAAAAAAAACACAGTTATGTCTGTCTCTAGATTGTAGATCAAAAATATTTTATTGTGTAAGAAATTGCCTAGACAAAGCTCAGTATCAAATTATACTATAATATTGAATTATCTGGAAAGGACCACACAGTCTTAGTGAGTTTCAGATTTATTTTCAATTCTTAACATTGTTTTTAAAATGTGTCTTCCTAAATTATCCTTGATGTGATACAACCTCCACACATCCATAGCAGAGAACTTTGACTACTAATGCTTCTCTGATTTAAGATTTAGAATTTTCAGTGATGATTACCATAAAATAACCTTATTTTTTCCTGATAATAGAACTCTTTGAATTTGTGCCCCTTTAGCTATTCAATCATAACCCTAAAATCACTTTCCTTCTCACTCTACTGTAGATTATAAGGAAATGGCCCTAAAGACTATTTAGTTGGAGAAAGAAAAGCCATAAGAAATGAGATCTGTCAGATAGGCTGATATTAGGTCACACAGGGCCTAATATATGGTCTCTACTAATCTCTCTTATACTCGAGTTTCATTTTTCCTAGCCTATTTTCTGATGCATTTGAACATACTTTTGCAGGCTACAAAAAACTGAAACTGATTTCTAAATTCATGACATTTACCTAGCTATGACTATTACACAATTTCTGAATGGGAATACCACTTTTCGGTAAGGAATTATACAAAAGCATTGTTAGGTAGGTTTAAGAAAGTGAATGAACCTTGAACTTACAATCCTGGTATCTGTTTATATCTTGGCAATTTTAAATTTGCTTGGAGATTTGTTTTAACTTTTCTTTTCCTCTTCAGAAAACAATGAATCCCAATACCTAATCCTCAGGATAGAGTGTTTCAAGACATTTATACTCTATACTTGATAGATGTGACATGTCCCCTAGCAAAATGCACCATAGGTATGGCTTAAGAAAGCGAGGTGAAGGCTATGTTAACCAGTTTGATGTAAGCATTCCAAATTGTACATAAAACCAGCACATTGCATCCCATTAATGCATTAATGCATACAGCTAAGATTTAATTAAAGAAACAAAAAAGGATGGAGTGTTTCTATGCAGGAAAGCCTACTACACACATTGAACAGAGCTTGAACACTGCGATGTCCCGACAGGAGAAAGCTGAGTGTTGCTCGGGGGCCAAAAGAGGATATTCACGATTTCCACCTCAACCAAACTTGATGCGTTGTGAGAATTCAGGCAAGGTGCTAAAACACTCTGATCATTAACTTTTGTTTTCATTTTAAAAGGAGGATAATAATCTGTACTTTATAGAGTTATTCTGAGAGTAAATTCATATAAAGAAGTGATAGTACTTAAATGAGCCCGATAAACCATCATTTCTATGCTCCTTCCTTTTCCTCCCTTCTTTCTTTCCATCCAGCTAAGAAAGATGTAGGAAGTTTCTATTGAGTCCCTGCTCTGTGCTGAGTTCACCATGTTGCTAAACATTGGAGGTTCAAAAAGAACACCATTTCCCTTCCCCTTAAGATGCATACAGTCTGGTAAGAGGAAATAGATAAGTACAAATACAGTAATGCATTGTTAACCTGTGCAATAAAAAGCTGCATAGGTTACCAGGGGAACAAAGAGCAGAGTGGTTAATCCTCCTGGCCAGTAATATGCTCTTGGAGGAGAATGTGGTGGATGTTACTACATATGGATCAATCACAGAAGTATCAGAGAGAATGAGGAACTGCTGAGGCAGAGTTGACCACGTCTAGCCCTGTGGTCCTGCCTATAGAGCATCATTAGCTCCTTAAAATGCCAATTGTAGCGGATAGAGCTGCTGGATTCATTTGTTTACAAAGATAATTAATGGCGTAAAGTTTACATTTCAGTTTCAATACCATCATTTTTAGGAAGTATTTTATCATCTTGATCAAATCCAGAGTTAAAGAATCCTCTCTTATTTATTATCCAATATAGGAAAGTTTACTGTGAAGATCCACTTTTACCATTGGTTACATATACACGGGCATGACAAAGTGAATAGTAGTTGTTTCATGGCACTTCAGGTAAAGAGCTCAGGATTTGTATTGTTTACTAGTAATATAAATGCAATGTGCTACTTGATTCTCTTCTGAATTATAAACCAGTAAACTCTGTGGTTATTTTTAATAAAAAAGAAAATATTTGTATTTTATTTCAAGGCAGAAATTTACAGGTAAAAATTAAATTAATAGTATTTTTTAACTTCTACATGAGCATAATATTCAATAAGTTTATAATAGACTCTCAATACATTTTCATGATTATGGTGTCAGATGAACTTATTTCAGATTTTTAAAAAAGCAACAATGGAAAATGTGTGCATTTGTTATGCAAATACAGTGTAATTAGACTTATTTGTTGGAAAGTATGTTCTACATTTTAGTAATCTGCAATCACATTCCTCAGCATAGAAATAAAATTAATCTAAAATGAAAGCTTTCTTATTATTCTCTAGCCAACTAAAATTAGTCAGCACTGTTCTCTTCAATATACATTTAATTTCATAATTACCAAATGCTTCAACTAAACAATACATTTTCCCCCACATCCAAAATTAAAAATAAACTAAACTCATATTATTGTCTTTTTTTTAAATTATTATTTTAAGGTAATCAATTCCAAGAAATGTGAGGAAAAGGAATGACCACTTATTACATATTTCCTCACATAATCTATTCCAAGAAATGTTGAATAATTTCCTTAAATGGTGAGCTCCATATGCATATATTAATTAATAAATGTTATATCTTAGAGCAGTTATATGTAGTATGTCCACAGCAAAAGTAAATGGAGTTCCTGCAATGCCCTGCCCGCTGCCCACACAATTCCCCACTACCAACTTCATGCACGAGAGTGGTACTTTTGTTACAATCAATGAACTTACGTGGACACGTCATTTCCATCCAAATCCACATCAACATTAGGGTTCACACTCAGTGTTGGACATTCTACAGGTTTTGACTGTAGGAGACCAATCAGAAGGCTTGTAGGAGTGGCCACCGGTTCTTGAGAGAGGCACTGGGAGGGAGACAAATCTCCTAGCTGGCATGGAGATGTTTTGCTTCCTAGAGACAAGCCCTCAAGCAAATGCAGGCATTAATGAGTTAAGATCAGTTGCTGGTTAGTAAACAGGTGTTAAACTTTGGACAATTGTGGAACAACAGGGTGGGAGTCGAGCCCGTGGAGAAAAAGCACATAATGGGGTGGCACCTGTGGCTCATTGAGTAGGGTGCCGGCCCCATATGTTAGAGGTGGCGGGTTCAAACCCAGCCCTGGCTAAAAACTGCAAAAAAAAAAGAAGAAAAAGCACGTAACGATCATTAAGCACGTAGCTCCAGTACATGGGCTCCCCACACCTGTTGTATAATGCTTCCATAAAAGGCCACAGCCGAGGTTACTCAGGGCTCTCCCTGCACCTATGGGAAGCTCACCTCTTGCAGGTTTGTACCTTCAATCCGTGTCCCTGCTCTTTTTATTCATGTGGTGACGGGGTGCCACAGCATCATCAACACTTGACAAATGTGTAACCATGTGTCTCAGCCATTGTAGCAGCATGCAGAATGGCGTCACTGCCTAAAGAGTCTCTGTCCTTCATATGTTCATCTCTCCCTCCACCTAGCCGCTGGCAATCACTGGATCTTTTAACTGTCAGCATAATTTTGCCTTTTCCATAATATTATATACAGATGATGCCCAATTTATAATGGTTTGACTTACAAGTTTCTGAGTTTATTAGGGTGTAAAAGCAGGATGAGTTCTGTGCATTCCTTGACTTATGTTTGGTTAAATCCATCATAAATTGGTTATGTTTGGTTAAATCCATCATAAATTGAAAATATCCATCATAAATTGAAAACAAAGTGAAAAATGTACTTTCGACTTATGATATTTATAATTTACAATGGGTTTATAGAGGCATAATCCCATCCTAAGTCAAGGAGCACCTGTAGTTGGAATCACAGAGCATGGAGCCTTTCTATCCCTGATAACTTTGCTTCCTCTGAAGTCTGCTCTGTTGGACATAACACAGCTAATCTCATCTCCTTGATTACAGAGTATTTGCATGGCATGTCTTTCTCCATCCCTTTCCTGTACATGTGTCTTTTTATGTATTATTCATTTTTTGGAGTGAGCATTTGCACAATTACGATAGGAAATATTTATATTTAAAAAGTAGGATTTTTATAGACAACATATAGATGAGTTTTCTTTATCCATTCTGACATCTGTCTTTTAATCGGTATATTTAGTATTTCAAGGTTTAAGGTAATTATCGAGATAGCTGGATTAAGATCTGTCATATTTGTAATGGTTTCTATTTGTTGCCTTTTTTATTTGTTTCTATTTTGCCTTCCACACTTTTTCTGGGTTTTCTTTTTGTGATTTTAATTGAGCATATTCGTATGACTTCATTTTCTCTTCTACTTTAGCATATCAATGACACTTTAAAAAAATTTTTTTTAGTGATACTCTAGAGTCTGCAACATACATTTATAGCTAATCCAAGTCTGTTTTCAAATAACACCATGCCACTTCACAGGTAATGCAAGTACTTTATAATAACAAAGTATTCCTAATTCCTGTCCTGCCCCTTAAAACATTGCTGTCATTCACTTCATTTATGCATTAGCATACATAAGCATATACAATGCATAAGCGTATCCAATCAAATGCATGGCTGCTATTACTTTCAAGAAATGTGTAAGAATAATTTAGAATGAGAAAAATAAGTATTTTACCTTAACTTATGCATTTATCTGCTGCTCTTCCTTTCTTCATGTAGCTGAGTTTATGTCTTATATCATTTTCCTTCTCTCTGAATAACTTATTTTATCATTTTTGCAAGACAGGACTACCAACAACAAATACACTCAAATTACATTAACCCAAGAAAAATGTATCTCCATCACCTTAGAAGAATAATTTTTCAGGGTATAAGATTCTCAATGGGTGGGTTGTTTGTTATTTTCTTCTCTCAGATACTTTAAATATTTCATTCCACTCTCTTCTTGTTAGCATGATTTCTGAGGAGAAGCTAGATGTAATTCTTATTTTTGCTTTTTTATAGGTCAGGTGTTCTCCTCCAACCCTCATAGCTTCTTTTGAGACTTTTTACCTTTGATTTTTGAAGTTTATACATAATATGTCTATGCATAGATTTTCGTGGGGGGGTGGGGTAAGTATCCTGCCTGGTATTCTTTGAGCTTTCTGGATCAAAGTTTGGTTTGGTTTCCCACATTTACTTGCTGAAATTTTCAGTCATTATTACTCCACGTATCACTTCCGTTCCTTTCTCTATTTTGCTTTTAAGATCTGTAAACTTCTACTGCCATATCCTCAAGATCACAGATTCTTTCTTCAACTGTTTCCAGTATATTAATGAGACCATCAAAAGGCATTATTCGTTTACGTGACAGAGCTTTGGATCTTTAGCACCTTCTACTCTTTCTTAGAATCTCCATTTCTCTGCTTACATTATCCATCTGCTTTTGCATTTTCATTAAAGCTCTTACCATATTTCTCATATTTGTCTTTAAAAAATAATTCCTGAATTCCTGGCCTGATTAATTTAAAAATTCCTGATATATATATATATATATATATATATATATGATATATATACATATATGTATGTAAATGTATCAGGAATTTTGGAGTTAATCAAGCCAGGAATTTTATATATGTATAAAATTTTACCTGATATAAATATATACCTGATACATATACATATATATGTATATATATCAGGAATTTTGGAATTAAACAGGCCAGGAATTTTATATTTTATATATGTGTATATATAATTATATATATAATTTATATATATAAATATATATATTTTAATAATATATATATAATTTACTAATATTTATATAATTTATATAATTATATATATTATATATAATATATATAATTTACTTTTGTAAATTACTCTTATACTGTTGTAAAAACTTACAAGACAAACTAAAAGTGAATTAAATATATATATAATTATACATATATAATTACTAAAATTATATATATACAGTTACTAAAAGTAAATTATATATATATAAAATTTACTTTTAGTTTGTCTTGTAAGTTTTTTTGTAGACAGGTAGGCACGATGGATTGAGTAATAGAAACAGAGGTCAAACAGACATGCACAGGTAGGGGCCATATTCCATAGTCCATTGATTAGGGTGAGTCTTTCAGGGAGCCAGTGCCTGGACTGTGAAACCCTAAGCGATTCCCAATTTACCCCTGACATCATTGGGGACAGGATGGCTGGAGGTGGCTGCGGTTGTGTGGTTTCCTTCCTCTCCTTAGGAGCCTACAGTTGCTTGGAATTGGGTATTTCCCATTCTGCAGGTAGGTTAGGCCTTGACAAAATCCCGGCAAATTATGTTCTAGTAAAGTAATTTTTCCTGCTAAGAGGATCAGAATGCTCTGCCATATTTCCAAATGAATCCTTTTTTCCTCTCCCTGTTAGAAACAATGGGATTTTTTCTGATCTTCCCTGGGAGAATCTGATAAAGGTTATGGAGGTAAAACCCACACAAGTGTGGGGTCTCCTCCATGAGGAGCTTCCTAGAGTTTATAGCCTCTAGCAGTTCATTCCTTCCAGCTCAGGTGATCCTGCTCCAGCACTGCCTCCTGTGAAGGTTTCAGCAAGTGAGTTTCTGCTCTGGCAAGCTGTGATTTTTTTTGTATCTGCCTGTTTCCTCGGTTCTTAAGGCAGTCGTCGCCCTGTGACCTCACTTCTCTGACAGATCTGAGAAGGGCTGTTGACTTTTCAGTAATACAGCTCTTCACTTGTTATAAGGACAGCACTGTGACTTTTCCAAGCTCCTTACATGCCACACCAGAAACCCCAAGTCCTCCGCCAAAGGCTTTAAAAATATTTTTCATCCACCTTCACAATAAAAAAACAATTAAATTGCTGAATTTGCATTGATGTTGTGATTATTAGGAAAAAGAAATGTAAGTAAAAAGAGTGGCCATTCTTACTGTGCACTTCTTTCTAATTATTAAATCTATTCAATTAAATGTGAACAATTTCCTTAAACGAGGAGCTTCCTATATCCTTTTATATAGTTTTGCTTTTATTTTAGATATCATTTATTGTCACACACTTACTGAATATGAATAAAACAACAGTGAAATTCAAGGTTACAAAAATAAAGACATACATACAACAAAGGTTTCTTAATTCTTTCTTATACTTTCTCTTTATTTCCTACTTGTTAGGTGCCATTTTTACTACCAGCCCTGACAATTAATTAATAGAGGACTTGTTCAAAGCTGTGCTTTCAATAAAGTGGCTTCCCCCTATTAGATTTCTTTAAATACAGTCAATTGCGGCTTCTTTCAGCTGTCAATGAATCTTTACACTGTCTCCTTTCTTTCCTGCTGTTCTCCAACTAATACATTTAGAGCTACATCGATGACTACCTAAATTGTCTCAGTAATAACTAAAAAAAAGAACATTCAGTTTTTTGATGTTGTATATGTTACTGCTAATCTGAAGTACCTTGTTCTGTCAAAGTCAAGATTACAGTGGTGATGACTGACTGCTCTATCTTCTTCTGTAAGACTGAGGTGGGAGAAGAGAAAGAAAACAAGAAGCCAAAGCTGGTTGTATCTTTTTTTTTTTTTTTTGAGACAGAGCCTCAAGCTGTCACCCTGGATAGAGTGCTATGGCATCACAGCTCACAGCAACCTCCAATTCCTGGGCTCAAGCGAGTCTCCTGCCTCCGCCTCCCAAGTAGCTGGGACTACAG